>WBZZ01000515.1:145000-233803 GCA_019918135.1 Paulinella micropora
AAGCCCAGAGTCTCCCTCCAAGTCCACGCGCTGCCAAGTAGCGCTCAAACTGCTGCAGGTCTCGAGTCTCTCTTGTTCTTCTTCGTTTTTTTTACTGAGAGAATAATTTTTACAAATATTAATCTCTCTCTCTCTCTCGCTCTCTCTCTCTCTCTCTCTCTCTTTCTCTCTCTCTCTCAGATTCTCCCTCCAAGTCCACGCGCTCCCAAGCTAGCGCTCAAACTGCTGCAGGTCTCGAGTCTCTCTTGTTCTTCTTCGTTTTTTTTACTGAGAGATCAATTTTTACAAATATTAATCTCTCTCTCTCTCTCTCTCTCTCTAGAGACAAGCCTAGAGTCTCCCTCCAAGTCCACGCGCTCCCAAACTGCTGCAGGTCTCGAGTCTCCCTTGTTCTTCTTCGTTTTTTTTTAGAGAACAATTTTTACAAATATTAATCTCTCTCTCTCTCTCTCTCTTTCTCTCTCTCTCTCTCTCTTTCTCTCTCTCACTCTCTCTCTCTCTCTCTCTCAGATTCTCCCGCCAGGCGCACGCGTTCCCAGCAAACTCAGGATCCTACAGAAGTAAAGGTCGACGCCAGTAATCAAGGTCGATCAGTATTACATGACGTAGTAAGTGATGCGCACTAAGGTTTTAGTGATGGTCACTGTGTTTTATTTTGTAGTGATCGTCACTATGGTTAATGACCAGCACTAAGTCTAATATATTTAGTGCCCATCACTACATAGTTAGTGCCCACCACTACATAGTTAGTGCCCATCACTTACTATGTAGTCGTAGTTACAATTTTACATAAAAAAGATACAATTTTACCATATTCATGCATACATACATACATACATACATTTGTACGATCTACATACATACATACATACAAAACACTTAGGGGACAAGGACGCCCTGAAGTCTGAGACGGGTACTTTCGACGCATCGAGAGACGCTGATACAGAATGCGCTGCCTTCTTAGAGTCCGCGGTACATACGTAGATAGGTAGATAGATAGACACATAGATACATCGATACAATATTAGATACATGAGATATCGACTAATGTCAGAAAAAAGGAGCTTCTGATTTCGTCAACCAAGGAAGTCTGTGGGTAAAGTATTAACCCGATGCCCAGCTAAGCCGTGATGTTTGCACGGAAGGGACTGATACAGGCGATACCAAAGCTCCCTAGTACCAGGCGGGGCCAGGGCTCGTTCCATAAGCGCCCCTTGCAGAACGAGCTCCCACCTCCATTACAGAGGGCCCAGTAAGCAGATGGAGTTTCGAGACTGTGACATCGACAGTCTAGCATAAACTGACAGAGCACTGTGGGTTTTATTCCGGGCTCAACAAGCGAGAAAGGGCACCCTGAGGGAACAGGATTGTGCTTCCCGTCGCTATTTCGGCATGTGACTTATAGGCGTATGGCTAGGCACACATAAGGCACCCCACCACGGGCCCAGCACACCCACACCATCCCCTAATTCTCTGTCTGTCGACAGATGGCACCCATTTCAAAAAACCAAGCCCAAGGGAGGGTCAGTGACACCTCAAGTGGCCTTGGTTCACTTCGTGGAGTAAGTGATGAGATCAACTGATGAGATAGATACATAGGTACATAGATAGATACATACATACATAGATAGATAGATAGATAGATAGATAGATAGATAGATAGATAGATAGATAGATAGATAGATAGATAGATAGGTAGATAGATAGATAGATAGATAGATAGATAGATAGATAGATAGATAGATAGATAGATAGGTAGATAGATAGGTAGATGAAATATCGACTAATGTCAGAAAAAAGGAGCTTCTGATTTCGTCAACCAAGGAAGTCTGTGGGTAAAGTATTAACCCGATGCCCAGCTAAGCCGTGATGTTTGCACGGAAGGGACTGATACAGGCAATACCAAAGCTCCCTAGTACCAGGCGGGGCCAGGGCTCGTTCCATAAAGCGCCCCTTGCAGAACGAGCTCCCACCTCCATTACAGAGGGCCCAGTAAGCAGATGGAGTTTCGAGACTGTTCGACAGTCTAGTATAAACCGACAGAGCACTGTGGGTTTAATTCCGGGCTCAACAAGCGAGAAAGGGCACCCTGAGGGAACAGGATTGTGCTTCCCGTCGCTATTTCGGCATGTGACTGATAGGCGTATGGCTAGGCACACATAAGGCACCCCACCACGGGCCCAGCACACTCACACCATCCCCTAATTCTCTGTCTGTCGACAGATGGCACCCATTTCAAAAAATCAAGCCCAAGAGAGGGTCAGTGACACCTCAAGTGGCCTTGGTTCATTCCGTAGAGTAAGTGATAAGATCAACTGATGAAATATCGACTAATGTCAGAAAAAAGGAAGATAGATAGATAGATAGATAGATAGATAGATAGATAGATAGATAGATAGATAGACTGACTACGTATAAATAGTTAATGCCCATCACTACATAGTTAGTTCTCATCACTAAACATGTAGTCATTTCAGTATTACATGACATAGTAAGTGATGCGCACTAAATTGTTAGTGATGGTCACTGTGTTTTATTTTGTAGTGATCGTCACTATAGTTAGTGACCAGCACTACGTGTTATAGTTAGTGCACATCACTAAATAGTAGTGGTCATATTCACTTAGTAGATAGGGAGATAGATAGATGGATAGATGGGTAAATAGGTAGATAGATAGATAGGTAGATATAGATATAGATATTTAAAATGTGTGTGTGTGTCTTTGTGTTTATGTATGTAGGAAGTGCAAGCCTACTTGCAGAAGCAAGACCCGAATATGCAAGACAGGGTTAAAAACGCGGTCGGTATTTACTTCCTGGCACAGAAGCACCCAGGCGGCCTTAGCAGTTTCGCCATTGATCGTGCTCGTTGGGTGAGACAATTTATGGCCTGTCCCAATCTTGTTTTTGACACGGAAGCTTTTGCACCAAAGGAGCAGCTGCAAAGAATACTACACTAGGGCAACGATGAATTACAACATGGAGGGGTTGAGGACTCTGGGTGGGACGAGGAGCAAACAGAAAAATTTCTGGATCTGTTTAGCCGGCAGCAAGCGCTCTACGAGATTAACACTAGTGGCAAGTTTTTATTTCATCTCAGCTGACCAGGGCAGCAGAGCGCCGCGGTGCAAGAGTTTCTGGCACTGCGCAAGACCTTGCCGGTATATGCAGGTAATTGCCCATCACTACATAGTAAATGCCCAACACTAGGTAGTAAGGTTCACTACATAGTAAGTGCCCATCACTGCATAGTAAGTGCCCATCACTACATAGTAAGTGCCCATCACTACATAGTAAGTGCCCATCACTACATAGTAAGTGCCCATCACTACACAGTAAGTGCCTATCACTACATATGCAATAGTAAGTGTCCATCACTACATAGTAAGTGCCCATCACTAGGTAGATAGATAGCTGTCTACGGTCGTTACTAGTTCTTCCTTTTCTGCCTTGTGAACAAGGTAAAGGAAGAAGAGCACCAACTCAAACTTTTGCTGGTTTGACAAATTAGACAAACATGTTTCCGAAGAGAACACCAATGCACTTCAGCACACTTACGATTACTGTGTCTGTTGCTGGTCGTCTTCGGTCTCCTGTTTGTCAAATTAGACAGACAAGTTTCCGAAGACAACACCAATGCACTTCAGCACACTTCCGATTACTGTGTTTGGATGTCAATGGTGAGACTTGTTGTTCATTTGAGGAGGATTGTGGCAAGAATTTACAAATTTCTTCCGCGATAAAATTTCTTGCTCCGATTCTTCATCTGACCCCTACGGTCGTTACTAGTTCGTGCTCCTTCCTTTAAAACTTGTGTTTTGAAGGAAGAAGAGCACCAACTCAAACTCTTGCTGGTCGTCTTCGGTCTCCTGTTTGTCAAATTAGACAGACATGTTTCCGAAGAGAACACCAATGCACTTCAGCACACTTCCGATTACTGTGTCTGTAACAATGCTGGTCGTCTTCGGTCTCCTGTTTGTCAAATTAGACCGACATGTTTCCAAAGAGAACACCAATGCACTTCAGCACACTTCCGATTAGTGTGTTTGGATGTCAATGCTCGTGAGAATTTCAAAGTCTCAGGTGAGACTTGTTGTTCATTTGAGGTAGGGTTCTGGCAAGAAATTACAAAAATCTCTTGCTACGATTCTTCATCTGACCCCTACGGTCGTTACTGGTTCGTGCTTTTTTGCGCTTTCCAGAGCAGAGTAACCGCAAAAGAGCGCCGATAGATAGATAGATAGATAGATAGATAGATAGATAGATAGATAGATAGATAGATAGATAGATAGATAGATAGATAGATAGGTAGGTAGAGTGCCCATCACTACATAGTAAGTGCCCATCACTACATAGTAAGTGCCCATCACTACAATGTAAG
Organism: Paulinella micropora; assembly: GCA_019918135.1. Taxonomy (NCBI): domain Eukaryota; phylum Cercozoa; class Imbricatea; order Euglyphida; family Paulinellidae; genus Paulinella; species Paulinella micropora. The sequence goes on from WBZZ01000515.1 coordinate 149,381, forward strand.
TGCCCATCACTACATAGTAAGCGCCCATCACTACATTGTAAGTTCTCATCACTACATACGGAGTAGTAATTTACTCCACTTTCTACTCCATAGACGCGCCGCCACCTCCACCTGTACCCAGCTCGCAGCCAGCCGGCTCTGGCCCAGCGCAGGCACAGCAAAGCTGGGAAGATATGAGGGAGATTCTTGGAGAGGATGAGGATGATACTGCAGCCGTGCCAGACGATAAGGAATGGGAGTCTGCAGGTGAGGAAGAAGTGGAGGAGGAGAACACAGTGTATGTCACGGAGGTCGCGCCCGGAAACGAGTATATGGAACAAGTGATGGCACTGTGCACTGCTCACATGGAGGCTGAAAAGAAACCAACCCAATTGACGATTCAAATGAACCTCAGGTATTCGTTCCAAGTTTCATACAAACGTTACAAGTGTGATTGCAAAGTTCAAGTTTCATACATACAGTGTGATTGCAATGTGACCATCTCAGGGTGTCCTTCAAGGAATTGCTGGATTCCCACGTGAAGGTCTTCGCGGATAGGGAGATGACGAAGAGTCTTCCTATACAAAGACTGGGTACGTTGATTCTTAGCATTACGGATAATATCACCTAATCCACATAGGATGTAGTGATGGTCACTTTGAAGTTAGTGATGGTCACTTTGCAGTTAGTGATGGACACTTAGAGGTTAGTGATGGTCACTAACAGGTTAGTGATGATCACTTAGAAGTTAGTGATGATCACTCAGAGGTTAGTGATGGTTACTTAGACGTTAGTGATGATCACTTGTTGCATAGCACATCATTGCTTGCCATGCGCAGAGACTTCTCTGGCAATCACGGCGAAAGCTCTCAGGAACTTCTCCAAGAGCAAATGCAGGCCCTGGGGCAAGGAGAAAAAGACATCGTTTCAGGCTGTGAAAGAATCAATGCCTGTAATCAAGTATGACGAGTTAGATCCACAGCCAGCTAAGCTGGACCTTGCAGGTCTCATCTTTAGACATCATAAAGGAATTCCTGGAATGTACCTATTTAGGAGGCAAATGGACAGAAACATAGCGAAGGTCTCTCTCTCTAAAATAATAATAATAATAATAATAATAATAATAATAATAATAATAGTGCTTCTCAGTCAATGGCGAATGAATTTCTGCACATATGCCTCCATCGTCTCACCCGCGAGGGGAGTACGAATATTTGACGATAGGCTCTACTGACACCCCGCAAGGCAGCTCCAAGCCTTCCAGACAGACCATTACTTTCAAAGAAAATATCCTTTGAAAATACTGGCCCCGACGGGAATCGAACTGGCGACAGGTCCCAGATGGTAGACCTTAACCACTGGGCTATCGCGGTGCCATAATAATAATAATAATAATAATAATAATAATAATAATAATAATAATACTATATCTGAGGCGTACTGATGCAGCTAATGACATATCCTCAACGGACATAAGCCTCCAATACCCTTGTTCGAGGTCCTCCACCCCCCCGTGTCAGTCTCTCGCCTGATGATCGGGGCCACCGATGGAGCTCCTGAGGGCAAGACTGCACTAAGCCGAGGTTATTCCGCAGTCCCAGCAACCTCTTGCAAGACGTCACCGAATGTGCAAGTGCATACACCAAGCGCGGTTGCTAGAGCTGCCTCGAAACTCCACCCATAACAATCTGGTGTCTGCTGGGTCCTGGGCTATCAACCAGCATATGCGGAGTTTAAGATCTTTTACGCGCGCAACGACCCTCCTCCCCAGCATCTACCACCAAAGGGTTATGAGTTGGCGTCACATTTTAACGCCTTGAGGCCATTGGGCTGAATAATAATAATAATAATAATAATAATAATAATAATAATAATAATAATAATAATAATAATAATAGACTTATCAGTCAATTGGCCTTTGATCCTGTCGGACATGTGCCTCCATTGGTAGCACGGGACCGTTCGGTGACGCGGCTCCGCTCCAAAGACTCGACTGGCAGTGCAATGTGCAAATGAGCGTGCTGTGCATGTGCAAGTGGGTGCAAGGAGTGAGAGGAGTTATCTGCCGAGAAGAAGTCCGCGACGCTGCGCTGACCTCCACCTACAACAGATCTAGCCAGACATTCTACCTGACTAGGCCTTCCCCTCCTTCTACCCACCTCCTGAACGACCGTGAGGTCGATCACCTCCTCCTCCTCCTCCGCCCCCTGTGCCTCCCTGGTCTGCGCCTCCAACTCCTCCCACTCCTTCCAGATGGTGGCAACAAACCTTCCTAACTCCTCCTCCACCTCTTCTGGGACAGGGATAAACAAAACGCCGAGCATCGCCGCCATCTTTTCATCCTCCCCCTTCAGCCATTCCTCTTTGAAGAGCCTTATCTCCTCCTCTGCCTCCCGCAGTTCCCTGTGATAAAGCCCTCCTCGATTCAGCACGAGGGGCTGCCGGGCTTGCGCCTCATCGATAAACTTAAACAGTGCCTCACGAGAGCTCGCAAACGTTGGGCAATGCAGCAGGAAGTGACGTAACGACTCGTTAACCTCAGTGCCACACAAGGCGAAACAGCTTGAGCAGTCCGGCGAGCATGAGCCAAATTTGGATCGGTAGAGGCGAAGGCGATTGTTGCAGCTCAACAATCGCCTTCTGATAAGGTTGTGACTTCCCCCCTCCAGCGCCCGCCAACGTGGGAAAGCAGAGCGGGAAGACATCTGGCTAAGCAGCACCCTAAGCCCATCAGAGGGCTTAGCCTGCCGCTCCCAGCCAGCTACTTCCTGCCGGACAGACCATTGCTTTACCACCTCGTTCCAGTTCGCCAGAGCGGCCCGCCAGTCCTTATCATCTACCGTGCCATCTTCGTTCACGACCCGCTTGAGCGCATCCAAGCCCTCCCGCAGCCTGTGATCTGCTAAGATCAAATTTTCCGTATCTTCCTTCCATTTGCACCGACCCGTGTTGTAAAGCCTGCGTGTTAGCGCTGTGTTGCCCAGTAACTCGATGCGCCCTAGGAACCGAAGCCGGGCCGCCTTGGCAAGGATGCTAAAACTCGGCGTGCGGCCTAAACCCCTGGTGATGCAGCCGCTTGTGCGCGTACCAACACCCAAGATGACCCGCAGGGGCGCTACCAACGCGCCCTCCAGCTTACTCAGCTTGTTGGCGCCCGGCAGATCCCAAAAAGCCGATGCGTAAAGCAACTTTGCGCCAACCATTTGCTGCCAATTCAACTTCGTGGGCAATCCAGAGGGGGTAGTAGGCAGCCGTTCCCGCTACAGTGATTTCCGCCGCCCGCTTCGCTTGCGGTTTATCGGAGAGGGTGTCCGTGAGCAGAACTCCCAGGTATTTGTAGTGGTCGGTGACGTTGAGAACCTTGCCCCGGAACCTCACGCATGGGGGCGACTTTTTTGACTTGGCGTGCCCGTATATCGGCATGACTTCCGTCTTGCCCGGTTTCAGGTTGATTTCAAGCCGATAGTCCTCCACGAATGTCGCCACGACATTTACAATCTGTTGAAGCTCCGTGACACTATGCGCAATTACCGCAACGTCGTCGGCGTAAAGCAAGGTCCGTATGTCTTCGATGCGGTTGAGGTCCTCGATCTCCAACTCTTTCGCGATTCGGACCGTTAGCTCATCCATGAAGACGTTGAACAACGACGGTGACAACGGCGACCCTTGCTGAACTCCCATCTCTTCCAGCACTTCACCAGTGAGTTCGCCATCGACTAGCACTCGCGATGACGTTCTTCGGTAAAAACGCCGCAGAATGCGATAGAACTTGCCCTGTACCCCCATCTGGGTTAGCCTCTGAAACAACCCGGCCCGCCAAACCGTAGGGAATGCCTTTCTCAGATCCACGAACAAAACGAAAGAACGGAGGCCAGCTTGTTGTCTAAGGCGCAGACGCTCCTTAAGGACAAAAATCTGGTCCCCCGTACTACGTTTTGGCCGGAACCCACCCTGCTCTGGGCGAAGCCTGCCCGGCTGATCGATGAAAGCCGTAAGCCTCGCCGCCATATTAAGGGACAGATACATCTTACCCAGACAGCTCAGAATCGCGATGTCTCTCCAATTTTCCGGATCGGTTGGGTCGCCTCCTTTTGGGATGTTGACGATAATCGCTTTGCCCCAGTCGCTGGGGGTGTATTCGCACGATTTCAACCAGTTGAAGAAGCGCACCAGAAAGCTCACAATCCGCGTGCCTCCGTACTTGAGCATCTCGTTCTTGATCTTATCCGGTGAGCACGCTTTGTGATTATGGAGATTTTCCTGGCAGAGCTCCACTTCCTTCTCGGTGTAATCATAGTCCAGCGGGCCCGTCTCAGTCCGGATCTCCTCGGCTTGCGCCATGGCCTCATATTGGTCGCGCAGGTTGTCGTTATACTGGAAGGTTTCGCGAGCCTTCCGCTCGGGCTCAATCCGCGCTGCTTCCTCATCAGAACCGACTTCCTCTACACATGCATCCTCCAAAAACTGGTTTTCTTTGGGGACCACCATACGTCGGCGGTATTCTTCACATTCTTGTAGTTTTTCCCGGAGTGTGCATGCCAGAGTGCCATCGGGCTTCCGAACAGGAGCAGAAGCGTTCGACCGCCGAACCCCGCCCAAACGCTTTGACAGCTTCCAGTACGTGGCCATGGTAGCGCTCCTGAAGTTGGCAGCGGTCATTCTGGACCCGCTTCCACGCTTGCTCCTTCTTCTCCTTGCATAACCTTCTGACCGCCTTCCTCGCTTCTTTATATCTTTGCCAGGCCTCTCGGTTGGCCTCATTCCTTCGCCAGAGGCCGTATGCCTCTCTCCGTCGCGCAATCGCTTCCCTAAGACTCTCATCAAACCATGCATTAGTAAACCCTGGCCTAATCACCCGAACTCCCAAGACCTTCGCGGCTGCGCCCGTGAAAGCTCGGACCACTAAGCTAGCGACCCTATCTACCTCCTGCTGAAGCTCATCCGGGTCCTCCACTGCTGATAGATCTGGGAGGCCATCTGGCAACAGCCCCGATATACCAGCTGCAAAGGTCTCGTCGTACTTCAACCTAAGCTTAGACAGCTCACTCTCCTTACCCTCAACTACCCTGCCTATCAAGCGCTCTGCCTTGAATGCTTTGTACCTCTTTACCTGCTTTTTGGGAGGTGGCTGTCCCCCCAGACCAGTTCCGCCCACACAGCTTTGTGGTCGGTATCAAGGTCTACCTCGTCGACGCCGAAGCTTGCCTCCTCCGCCAGCTCGGAAGAGACGCAGATGTAATCCAGTAGATGCCTTCGTCCACCTACATTTTCCTGCCTAGACCACCAATATTTGTCCCCCCGTGGTTGCAAAAACCCACTGAGATTGCGCAACCCCGTGGCAACAAGCATCGCAGCCAGCAACTCACCATTCTCACTCCTAACCCCTCTACCCCTCTCATCTATCTCGCCAAAGAGGCCCACCACTCCCTCCTCCCGCGCTATTCTGGCGGGCCCCAGCTTAGCATTAGCATCACCAACCGTAACCACATGACCTTTGGTGGCGAAGTAGGAGACGGCCGCCTGCCACGCCTCATAGGCTGCAATAGATTCCTCTCGTTGATTTTCTTGGGGGAAGTAGCCGTTGCCGACGAACACATCCGACGCCGTCGCGCTCCCAGACGACAGCCTCACCCACAATTGCTGTGGGTGTGGAACAGGCGCCTGTACAATGGTAGCGCACGGTGCCAGATAGTTGGCCACCAACGTCAAGACTCCCCCCAAGAGACGCGAGCCCGCACCAGTTGCAGCCGCTTTGCCGAGGACTGCGAAGCCGTCGACTTGGAGCTTCTCCACCTTCTGCGACGATAGGTTGTGCTCCTGGACTCCGACGATCACCCAGCCTCGCTCCTTGTAGTGCTCCGGCCATTCCCCAAAGCCTGGGCTATCCGCACCCACTTTGCCTTGCCAATTATGTGAGGCCACCCTCAGTGGGAAGCCTTTCACAAATTGGGAAGAACGAAGCTGGTGCCGATGCCTGCGCTTCGGTTGAGCCCGCCTGGAGCACTCCGCCACCCTCCACGGCCCATCCTGCACCCTCCGCCCCAGCTCCTCCAGCTCCCGCATCCCGCCCCACTCCGCCAAGGGAGATTCACCGCTTGAGGCTTCGCCCTGGGGCTCGTCGACTTCCACGTCGAGCACCCAGTAGCCAAACCCCTGCTTGCGAAGCTCCCTCTGCATCTCTACATACTGGGCACCCCCCCGTGCAGCCCGCTGCTTCTCTCTTTCCCGGAAAGTCCTACCCGTCGCAACGTGAACCTTTCCCGTGAAGAACTTACGCTCCCGCAGCAGCCGCACCATCTTCTCCGCCTCCTCACAAGACGCACATTTAATCCGCAAATGTCGCCCACTACCTCTGCCCGCGAATTCCACCTCGACTTCCCCGAGACCGAGAATTCGGAGCTCTCGCGCCATGACCACTGTCTGAGAGACATGCGATAGCCCCCATACTATGCAACATCTCTTATCCAGCTCATTTCGTACCTTCCTCCGCCACCTCCTCGGTGGCGGTACCGCTTGCCACACGCCGTGACCAGACCTTTCCGGACGTGACTTCTCTTCCGAGGTTGGGGAGGGTGATCGAGATGCAGCAGGATTGCTGGCTCTACGTGATTCAGGTTGCCCGTCAGGTACGCGAGCACTCGACCACCCCACCCCGGCCGAGTAGCCATCACCACCCGCAGGCGCACTCCCACGGGGAACGTCTAAACCTGAAGGATTACCGCCTTGACCCATAGGGCCAGCACTAGCGGCCGCGTTCTTCGCATAAGAACCTGACATAAGTGGTATGTGACCCCGGTGCCGCATTGATCGAGTTGTAAACTCGATAAATGAGGACCCAGGTGGGGTTATTTAAAGCTCAACCCTTAAAAAGCATACGTGTACGTATGTATAGGAATACACACAAACACTCACCTGCATCCGTAAACAGGCACGAGGCAGGACCCGCTGTGCATCATCGAGGTAGGTGTCGTGGCAAACCACCCTGCGTCCGATAAACGCTGCAAGTGAGTCATCTACCGAGAGCACAGAGTGACAGGCCCGTGCACGTGTACCCACCACCCCATAACCCTCCGCCAGAGCAACCCCATGGCATCCGCAGGATGAGCACGAAGAGTGCTGAGAGAGAGGGTGAGCCAGGAGCCCCGCTCCGGTCCGTCGTTACTTTGGTCATTTAGTCGTTTCAAGGCTTGTGGTAAGGTGTAGGGCCTCTCGCCTTCGTACAAACTCCGACCGACAGTAGTTTGGTTGACCATCCTTCGCGGTGACCCTCTGAACACAACCCCCTCCCCCAGTGCCCACCCCTTGTGATTCCAGAGGCCACCCCGAGCCAAGAGCCATGAGTATGATGAGCAACTCACATGAGTTACTCTCAGTAATTGGGGCCCGTCTCATAAATCAATGGAACGCTTATCGTGCGCCCCTCATAGGCTCAGCCCGCCCATGTGAAAGCTAGGCCTCGTCCAAAGCAGAGCAAAGCAAAGCAACAAAAAAAAAAAAAAAAAAAAAAAAAGAGAGAGAGAGAGAGAGAGAGAGAGAGAGAGAGAGAGAGAGAGCGAGCGAGAGCGAGGCCGCCGTGGCTCGCCCGCAATCCAGCTGGGTGCACCTCGCCACAACCACTCATCGGCGTGAGCTCATAGCTGTGTGCGACATAGGTACAAGAGCAAGAGGAGAAACAGTGTGCCAGCGTGGATGTGTGGGTGAGGCAGTGCGGTGAGGCAAAGCAGCGATGCCAGTCGAATCCCTGGAGACGGAACCTAGCATCAAAAACATCGTATAAGTCTACCCCAGGCCTCCATCCACCGAGTGGTGAGCTCGATAAAAGAAGACCCGAGTGGGGTTATTTAAAGCTCAACCCTTAAAAAAGCATAAACATGTACGCCGCCAGGAACCCAACAACAATAACATAGCAGCCAGGAACCCAACAACAATAACATAGCAGCCAGGAACCCAACAACAATAACATAGCAGCCAGCAACCCAACAACAATAACATAGCAGCCAGGAACCCAACAACAATAACATAGCTTCCGTAACCAGCCTTCAGGAACCCGCCTCAGTTACCCGCCCCCGTAACCAGGCCAGAGACGTGACGTACTATGCATCATTGAGGTGTCGTGGCAAGCCACCCTGCGTCCGATAGAAGCTACAAAAGAGTCATCTACCGAGAACACTAAGTGACAGGCCCGGTCACATGCACCCAACACGTCCCGACCCTCCGCCAGAGCATCCCCATGGCATCCGCAAAGTGAGCACGAGGGGTTCTGGGAGAGAGGGTGAGTCAGGAGCCCCGCGTCCAGGCAGTCGCTACTGTGGCAGTTGAGTGATTTCAAGGCTTGTGGAAATGTGTGGAGCCTGTCGCCTTCATACCCACTCATACCGACAGTAGTTTAGTTAACCAACCTGTCCAGTGACCCACTGAGCCCAACCCCCTCCCTCAGATAACCCCCACCCCCCGCACCCCGAGTGATACCAGAGGCCACCCCGAGCCAAGAGCCGTGAGCGTGGTGAGAGAGCTTCTCTCAGTAAAAGTTTCCGTCTCATGAATCAGTGGAGCACTGATTATGTACCCCTCATAACAAGCTGCCAACGGCCCCAACCCCGCCGTGTGGCGGTGACACCCAACCATGTATTGGTGCCCCCCAAAATAATAATAATAATAATAATAATAATAATAATAATAATAATAATAGTGTATCTCCTGCCAATTGCTGAGCCAAAAGGCCATGTGCATCCAGTCCTCCATTCCATAAGGAAAGTCTCCACACCAATCGGTGGAATAAAGGAAGTGACGGCATAGAACATTACTCTAGGAGCTTTATACCAATCAGCCCATGGAAGGGACCGATGGCCTATGTACTCCCTAATAATAATAATAATAATAATAATAATAGTGCTTCTCTGTCAATGGCTGATGCATTTCTGCACATGCGCCTCCATCGTCTCACCCGTGAGGGGAGTACGAAGAATTGACGATAAGCTCTAATGACACCCCCGCAAAGGCAGTTCCAACACTTCCAGACGGACCGGTATGTTCAATGAAAATACTGGTCCAGACGGATCGGTATGTTCAATGAAAATACTGGTGGCACCGACGGGAATCGAACTGGCGACAGGGCCCAGATGGTAGAACTTGACCACTGGGCTATCACGGTGTCCAATAATAATAATAATAATAATAATAATAATAATAATAATAATAATAATAATAATAGTAATAATAATAATAATAATAATAATAATAATAATAATAATGATAATAAGAATAGTAATAACTTTCTGTGTGTGTCTCAAACACATACTCTCACTCTTCTCTCTCTGAAGTTAGTGATGGTCACTTCGAAGTTAGTGATGGTCACTTTGAGGTTAGAGTTTAGTGATGGTGTCTTCGAAGTTAGTGATGGTCACTTAGATGTTAGTGATGGTCGCTCGGAAGCCAGTGATGGTCACTTAAACGTTAGTGATGGTCACTTAGATGTTAGTGATGGTCACCTGAAAGTTAGTGATGGTCACTTAGATGTTAGTGATGGTCACTTTGAGGTTAGTCGCTGGACATAACGGTACGCTAGCACACTCTAGCCTTTACGGATCAGGTAGACTCGAAAGCATACATACATAACGGTACGCTAGCGACCCTACCAGCCTCGAAACGCTGCACCGGTTGTTGTAGACTTTGGACACACTTTAACACGACTACTATTTTAAAGTGTTAAATTGTTCCCAAAGCCTTCCTCTCTCTCTCTCTTCGAAGTTAGTGATGGTCATTTGGAAGTTAGTGATGGTCACTTTGAGGTTAGAGGTTAGTGATGGTATCTTCGAAGTTAGTGATGGTAACTTAGCCGTTAGTGATGGTCACTCGGAATTCAGTGATGGTCACTTAACAGTTAGTGATGGTCACTTAACAGTTAGTCATGGTCACTTAACATTTAGTGATGGTCACTTAACAGTTAGTGATGATCACTTAACAGTTAGTGATGGTCTCTCTCTCTCTCTCTCTCTCTCTTTCTCTCTCTAGGTTGGCGTGCCAGGCATCATGGACGCGTCTTTGAACAGGCACATAATCAATCAGTTGTATGATCTTGTCGCACTGCACTATTTTCCGTATGCCAACAAGAAATCGATAGTATGATCTCTCTCTTGCGCTCTCTCTCTCTCTCTCTCTCTCTCTTTCTTTCTTTCTTTCTTTCTATCTCTCTCTCTCTCTCTTTATATATATATATATATGTATATATATATATACAATCTGTGCCTTACTCTTCCCACCTGTCAACAAGCACTCTTCTGCTGTGGTGATGGGCACTTACTATGTAGTGATGGGCACTTACTATGTAGTGATGGGCACTTACTATGTAGTGATGGGCACTTACTATGTAGTGATGGGCACTTACTATGTAGTGATGTGCACTTACTATGTAGTGATACGTAATCTTCGACTAAAAAGAAAGTTACCTTCCTTTGCAATTGCTGTCTTCTCTTTCTTGCCCGGCGGCACGTAATCTTCCTCCTCATCTTCTTCCTCGTCGTCTTCCTCGTCCGACGTCTCGGGCTGTTTCCCCTCCTTGCAAGAGCTACGTTGGACTCCTACAAGCACAACTAACTGCAGAGAAAAGACATAACAATAAGCGCGCAGGACTATTCTTTTTCTTGTTCCTCTTCAGTTACCTTTCTGCTTCTTCTTGGGTGGTGGTGGACGCTTCCCGCTGTTCTTGCGTTCCTCTCCACTTTCTTCCTTTCCACTTTCTTCCTCGTCTTTGCCTTTACACACTTTCTTCCTCTTCCTGGATTGCGGTTCAGATTTTTCGTCTTCTTCTTCGTCCGCGGCCTGCACTTGTTCTGACTGTAATTGGTCCCCTGGGTCATCTTCCTCCTCCTCCTGCTGCTTCTGTTTCTTTCGTGCTGGGGGCGTCCCTTGATCCTGGGAGGCTACAGTCGTGAGCTCCTCCTGGCGCCTTGCTTCGAATTTCGACAATACCCCTTTCTGTTTGAGTTGAAGGAGAGAGAGAGAGAGAGAGAGAGAGAGAGAGAAAGAGAGACTTAGACAGAAAGGGGCAATCGTCACTACATACTAAGTGATTGGCACTAATGACATATATAGGGAGAGAGGGAGAGACCTTTTTCGGTTTTTGCCAGAGCAAGCGCATCCGCCAGAAGACAGTTGCGTTGATCATGTTGGCCGACCAGGGGCCCACACGGTTAAAGAAGAAATTATGCAACCGCGTGTAACGTCGCGTGATATCGTCAGGGGTCCCCCTTCTTGAGAACACTCGTAGCGTGTTGCACCCACCGGCTGTAAGCTACACAGTACAAAAGAGAGAGAAAGAAAAGCAGCATAGTAAGTGGATGCATATATATATATATATATATATATATATATATATATATATATATATATATATATATATACAATCGTAAATACAGGGTTAAACGGCTCTAACGGCCTAAAAAAGGGGTCGCAGATATACAAACAAACAAAAAAACAACCTTAAACGGCTTAAAACCTTAAAAAACAGTGTGCCCCGCGGGGCACATATACAAAAAAAAAACAGTCTAATATTTTAAAGCTTAACTGTCTTTAATGCCTCTTCGTGTGTGTGCCCCGCCATAATTAATTTATCCATTTTGTCTAATGTCTCTTTTTTTTGCGGTCAGTCCTCTTGCCCCTCCGTTTCTTATCCATTTACAATATTTTTTAAATTCGGTGTCGGTTCGTTGTCGTTTCTGTCGTCGTTGTTCCTCGTGTTTGTCGTGTTCTCGTTTTCGCTGTGCTTGTTGTTTTCGTGTTTCCCAGGCTTGTCGCATTATTTCGATTGTCTTTTTTTTTCTTCTGTAATGCTTCAATTTTCTTTTGTGTTGCTCCGTGCTTGCCGTTCAGTAATAAAATTTCGGCTTCAATGTCTTCAACGGTGGTGGCCTTCTTGCTCTTCATTACTCGTGCCTCTATCGCCTCGGCCTCGTCCATTGTCTGGACAAAAAAACACAAAAACAAAATTTACGATTTTTGGTTTTTCTGTGTGTCTCGTTTTCCTTCTTTTCGTCTTTTGTGGATTTCTTACAAAATCGCATTATCGGTTCTTCGTCCGTTGTTGCCGTGCTAATTGTCGCTAATGTTTTTTTGCTGGTGTATCGGCCCGCACTTAAAAAAAACAAATTGATATAGTTTATTTTTTTCTGGTTGCTTCTTTAATCGCTCACTTCGTCTTAAAATTGGTTCTTCGTTGTTCTTCTTTCTTGGTTTCGTTTTGCCCGCTTCGTGCGGTTGTTTGCCTTTGGCTATATCATTTATGAATTTTGCTTTTATACTTCCTACCCTCGCATATTCTCTAATATTTCTGTTGCTTATATTCAGCTTTCTGTCTTTCATTGCTTTGATAATCGCTAAGACATCTATAACATCTTTCGGCAGATTAGCATTCAGCCCTGCGACTTTGTCTTCTAAATTGTTTATTTTGTTTTCTAATTTGTCCAGGGCTTGCCGTGCTTGTGGTTCGGTTGCTATTGCGGGGGTTCGTGCTCTAAAACCTTACTTAGAAAAATACTTCTGTCCATATTCGCTGGGGCATATTCTCTATTAGCTAAGGCCCCGTAGATTTTGCGGGCTAAATGACTGCTCGCTTTTTCGTCGTTGAATAATTCCCGCATTCGTTTTGCTATTCTCGCATCATATTTATTTGTTAAGGCTTGGTTCGTTTTTTCTTTGTCTTCGTCTGTCAGTGTCTCCCGCACTGCTTGCCAGGCCGTCCGCATATCGTTATATGAAATATGAATTAAGGGTATTTCAATATTAGATATTGCACCCTTTTTGTCTTTTGCTACTTTGTCTATTACTATGTAATTTTTCTGTTCCTTGGCCTCGGGTGGTGTGCCCGTAATCCTTAAAACTTCAATAAGCCGTCGGCCCGTGGCTAATTGTAATAAAATAATTAAGTCAGTCATTTTTTTAGACTTGTTCAGGGTATCCATAATTTTAAAAACGGTCGCGGGTTCATAATTCTTAATCTCCTTTAAATTCTTGTTTCGCTGTTTAATTTGTGTTGTTGCCTTTTTGGTTCGTTCTTCATCTGTTAATTTTAATTCTTTGTTTATTTCGTCCTCTTTGGTTGGGTGCTGTTCCTTAAAAGCCTTTCTAAGTCTCGTTAAATAACTGTCTTTCGTATTTACTTTTTCAATATGTTGAAGTGTGCTTAAAGTCCATTTTAAATTTTTTTAATATGTTTGATTGCCCCCTTTTTGCTTTATAAGGTCTATCAGCAATGTTATGAGGCTATCAGAATAATTTTTAGTGATTGCCCGTATGTTGTCTTTAAGGTCCTCAGGGTCCTTATAGTCGATTGTTTTGAAATCCATTTTTTACCGTGCCCGTTTTCCTCCGTGTCTATATATAATGTCTATATATTTTATGTTTAGATATAAATAAAAAAAAATTAATTAATTGATTTTGCTTATAAGTGCCGTTTTTTAATTGGTTCAATGATATCAGATATTTCATCTAATTTCTCATTTAACCACGGGTAGCCCTTTTTATGGTTTTCTGTTGCTGTGTCTATAATTTCGTTTACTGTTGTAATATCTTTATGTAATTCTGCCGTCTCCTTTATCTCGTTTTGCTTCTTTAAGTCTCGTAAAGTCATTTTTAAGCCCTGTATCATGGTTTCATCTTGTTTCAATTTCATACTGTAAATGAAGAAATAATTATTATCTTCTAAGCCTTCCATTTTTTGCCGTGCCTCTTTTCCTCCGTGTCTATATATAATGTTTATATATTTTATGTTTAGATATATATAAATAAAAAAATATTATATTAATTATTCATTTTCAAAACACGAAATAAAATGATTGATTAATTCCTTTATTCTTATATTAATCGCCTTAATTAATAATTGATTATCATCACCCGCGACACGAATAAGCTCCTTATATCTGGCGATTATCTCATCAATTTCTTCTGCTGGGTCTGTGTCGTCGCCGTTCAAACGGTCTAGGGTCTCATTAAAAACATCAATCCTTTTTTTGTTTTTGTTCATTCGTCGGCACGGCTCGCAGTTCTTAAACCTTTTGGTTTTGTCGGTTATGAAGTCGCACCCGCACTTACAGCAAGTTTTGAAAATCAGTCGTTCAGCTGTCTGTAAATCGTCGGCGGGATTGTTAATAATAATTTCTAGCTCGTCGCCTGTTGGGGGGCGGGGTGGCGGAGTTGGTGGTCGGCTCCTCGGGGTATGTCTCGGTGGGCGGGGTGCGGGTGTTGTTGGTGGGGGTGGCACGATCGCCATATCGTATATTATAGTTGAGACACTTTTTTAAAAAGGTAAAACATTTTTTTATATGAGGGCGACATCCTTCTCGTTGCTTTCGGCGAGCTCCACGAATTCGGGGGTGTTGGTGAATTTTAATATGATATATTTCTTCTTGTTGGCTTTTTCGGCTTCTTTTTCAACTGTCTTGAATTCAAAATTATAAAGTCCATTTTCAATGAATTTGAAATTATTCACTTTATAAAACTTAATCAACAAATCGCCAGATTGTGCGGTATATATCGGATTGTTTGCGGTGTGATATTTTTGCGATATAACAGTCTGGAGCTTTGTCATCAGTTTGAAATCATCTTTTTGAGTTCGCTTGATTTTGAATTTCAGATTTGAAAATTTATCAATTTCAAGAAACTGGACGAGGGTGAGGTTCATCGATTGAGCGATTAAACGATTAAACGATCGGGGGCGGGTATATTATACGAATAAAAAAAATCTAAAAAATAATAATTAATTATGAAACAAGAATATATATTTCAAATCAAACGACTTAAACCCTTTCAACCCTTTTCAAACCCGTCCAAACCCTTTCAACACTATACCCCCCCCCCCCCACGGGCTAAAATATGTTTTCGGCTCGGCTCCCTTTGATATCCCTTCGTTTTCATTTGCTTCAACTGCTCACCCCTCCCATCGCCTCCGTTCGTTCGTTTGATACCAATTCACCCGGGAAAATTTCATCCCCTTTTTCGGGCTCCTTTCGTTCAATTTGTATCAATTTACCCGGGAAATTTAACCCTTTTCTTATTAAAATATAACAAATGGCCGGGTAATTTCGCCCCTTAAATTCGGGGTTTTGGCTCGTTTGCTCATCATCAAAAAAAATAATCAAAATAATCAAATAATCAATTAATTCATTATATTTCTCGGTATGGTGTAATCAACGGCCGATATATTCCTTTATAATAAGCGGGCTCGTCTTCAAGTGTTCTAAATCGTTCATTGTTCAAATCAATGAGTTCGTATTCGTTGCCCGTTTTCTTTATCTTAATTCCAAATTCGTCCATTAATGAAGGATTAAAGAAATCAATCATTATTTTCAAATATCTTGGGTTTGTCCCTAGGGTTTTTAGGGTCTTCGCCTTCTCTTGCTCCTTTCCGAGTATCTGGACGAGTTCCTTATGGTCTTTCTGAGTTTGTAAAAATGATTTAATTCCCGCCATCATATCATTCTTTTTGATTAATATATCAGAGTTTAATGTCTTGAAACCTAATAAATCAATCAAGCTTAAAAGTTTTTTGTGCTTCTGATATTTCGGGACATATAACATTGAGCGCACCATCGCCTCGCCTGGTTCTCTCACATATATCATTGTTTCGGTTTCCCTTAATCTGTTTTGAGATACTTCCTTTTTAATCTCTTTGTCTCTTATTTTTTTAAGTCCTTGTTCAAATCCTTCGCAGTATATCCGACGGTGTTGAAATATTTGCTGTATCGCGATCGGTGAGTATTCAAAGAAGAATGAAGTCTCATTTTCAAGGATGTCAGGTAATCCATATACCTTTTTTAAATAATACTTTTCTTTTGCGATTAATTCTTCGGGCGATACATCGGCGATATTTCTCCGCTGTCGCTTGTTGATATCTTTCAATTCTTCGGCCCTAAGATTTGGGGCTTCTGCTTTTTCTTTGGCTCCCTTCTCATCGTTCCTAATTTTAGCATCTTTGAATTCTTGCTTGATTTGCTTTTTTTCGGTTTGTGAGATATCAAAATCCAAATATTCGCATTTGATACCCTCCACGACTTGAAGGTTTATGAAGTCCCGCACGAATGTCTTTTTCTCGTTTGATTGTTTGATTTTAAAATCCACGATTTCACATACAAACGGGTTTGTTATCAGTTGGATATGGTCATATTTGTTATATTTGATATTACAAACACCCGCGATTTGAATAAGGACTTGTTCCATTGATTTCTTTGAAATGTGCTTTCGGTTAATTCTGATATAATCAAAATATTCGGCTGGGTTCTCATAAATGAGGTAAGCGTTCGACATCTGGATTGATACAATGAGCTCGGTGTTTATTGGGTTTCTAACTCGCCCGAGCATTTGAGTTGAAGCGATCGCATTCGCCGACAGATTACAAAACAATCCAAATATTTGACAAATATAATTCGGGACATAAAACGAAATACCAGATTGGACACTAGGCGAGCATATAATCACATCATAATTCAAAAATTCGGTATTAACCGCATCAAGGGCTTTTATTACGGGCTCAGTTGCGATTGTCTTTGTTTGAAGTGATAAGAAGAAGGCGGTCGGGGTTGTCCATATATATCTTCAATATTGAAGCGAGTGCTGCAACCCGTCCCGCTGAGTAATTGGTCGCGGTATAAATCTTTTTACCTTCTTTGATTAATTTAATCATCATCTTAATTGCCCCAGGTTCGTTATCCGTAATTTTACAGGTTCGCGAGTTTTCGGTTTTAACTCCATAATATAACGAAACAACAGCATTTTTGAATTTGCGATCGAAAGCAGTCTTTACAAATTCAATATTTCTTATATTCTTGATATATTCAATATTCTCGGCTTTAAGGTTCGCATCAAGAAGCAAAATTTGCTTACTTCGTTGAATTATTCTTTTGAATTTGTTGAGATTGCGGTCCAGGTTGTTTTGTCTTAGAAAGCTGTCTGAGTAAAAATGTTCAAGCAGTTGGTGGGCTTCATCAATGATAACGATATCGTATATTTCGCGCTCGCTTCTGTGGATTGAGTCCAGTTGAATGGCTAAACAGTAATGTTTGAATATAATTGTTCTTGTTTTAATATCAAGATATATTTCAAAACCGAGGCCTTTGAGTTCTTCCACGAATTTCTTCGCTAAGCTTATACGGCTTGAAATCAATAACACTGATATCTTCGGCCCGTCATATCCGTCGGCTTTGCTTATTTGGTCCAATATGGTCAGTATCATAACAAACAATTAGGTTTTGCCTGTCCCCTTTGGTGATTTTATCGCGATAATATCCGCCTTCTTTTGAAGGATTTCATTTTTGATATGTTCATCTTCTGATATGAATTTTGAAGTATCAATTGCTTTGGGTCCAAAGCCCGCTTCTTTGAATTCGGCTTTATCTGCTTCAATCAGTTCATTGACATATGAAGGGCTTGAAGCTTCAATCAAGATATCTTTCAACACTTGCCGATTTGTCAGTCGCTCGGCTTGTTTCGCTTCCTGATTTTCTTCATTGGTTAGCCGTTCAAAGGTCTTGTTCTCCTTACAACATCCAAGATAAACGGCTCCCGTGTCGCGGTGATAAATCAATATATCTGTGCCGTCTCTGGTGTGTTCGCGATTACATAACAAGCAAAATGAAGATTTCAACCGTCTAAAATATAAAATCAATTTGTTTATTCCTTGATTTTCTGATTTCTTGAATTTGTTATTCGCGGATATCTCTGGCTTCTTGGCCTTGAATACTTTTAATATTTCAGTGATAAGCTCATATTCTTCGTCCTCGGGTATGTCTTCGGGTATGTCTTCGGGTATGTCTTCGGGTATGTCTTCTTCGGGTATGGGTTGCTCGGGCTCATCTTCCTCTGGCTCGTTGGGTATCGGCTCCTTTCGCTCCCTCGTTTTTGCCTCGGGTTCGTCGTTTTCAATAATAAGCTCGCCCGCATAAATCAAGTAATCACGATATTCTTCAACACTCACGGCGATCGGGCTGAGTGTCATTGAATTGACGGGTATGAATGGCCGATTTTCGCCGTGCTTGGTCGTATATAATAAACGAAACAATTGCCTTTTTCCCGCGGTTGAATAAACTGCTTTATCAAATTTGAGCTCATATTCTTCAATCAGTTCTTTGATTTCTCTCGGGTCATTAAATGAGGTTTCTTTGCTTATAATGTGGAATGAAGTCTTTCGGCTCTTGTTTGCGATTTTTACCTTTGCGAGTTTGCGATCAATTTGAAACATTAAACAAAATAAATTGATTTGTTCATTTATGATTTTTAAGTGTTCGGCCTCGGTTTTGTCTTCCTCGTGGTTCAAATCAAAATCAGCATATAAGAAGACACGGCCGTTAAGGTTCTCATACATCTCGCACGGCTTGCCCGCTTTGTGTCTTGCGATAATAAATTCAATTAAGCCGTCATCAATTTCAATGTATGTGGTATCGGATAACGAAGTCGCGATTTCAATCATTCTCAGTTTTATATATTGGGTATGATTATTTAGAATAAAAATAAATAATTAATTATAAATTATAAATTCAACGATAACCGCATACAACAAAAAGCCCCACGGTATCAAATGGGATAAGTTGATCAGATTAGCCCGTTCAGGCTAAAATGTGTTTTGAAAATTGTTTTGTGATTGGTTGGGCTTTGGTTCTTGTTGCTCGTGTTGTCTGCTCGCTTCTCCAATCGGCTCCGTTTGCTCATTTGATACCAATCCACCCGGGAAATTTTCGGGGCTCCAATCGCCTCCGTTCGTTCGTTTGATACCAATCTACCCAGGAAATTGAACCCTTTTCTTATTAAAATATAACAAATGGCCGGGTAGTTTCAACCCTTTTTTTTTGGGGTTTTGGTTCGTTTCCTCATTGGTTCAATTTTGTTGTCTCGTGTTGTCTGCTCGCTCCTCCAATCGGCTCCGTTTGCTCATTTGATATCAATTCACCCGGGAAAATTGTCAGGTTGTTCAAAAAAAAGGATTATTTGAGTATATAAAGGTTTAATATGCTCGCACCGCCCTCGCCGTTAATTTGAGAATATCGTCTCTGGCTTGTGGGTCAATGTTATATTTTTCAATGAGTTCGTTTATGAGTGCGATTTTGCGGTTGTATGTGGTCTTATATGCCCCGTATAATTTGCAATTTGTGGGTGCCGTTCTCTGGCGCGTATGTCTTCCGCGGTCGCTTTGATATCGCTCGCCTGAGTTCTGGGTCAGGGTGTTCAAATTGTCGCACATAAAGCCGACAGTATTGGGGCTTTTTTATGGCTTGGACACGGGTGTTGATGCCTTGGGCCTTGTATTGTTGGCGGAGTTCCTTTTGTCGGTGTTTTATGACTTGCGGGTCGGTCGTGTTGATAATCTCGCTGTCAATGGCTGGATGCTCGGCGGGTTTTGGTGTTGTGTCCTTCGGTGTGGTCTCGAATATGGTCTCGGGTTTGTCGGTCATTTTTGTATGTCGTATATATTATAATAAATAAAAAAACTTGAAATATTAAATAATAAATTGCGGTGTGTTAAAAGATGCCGAGAATAAAGCCTCATATTATGAGAATTGAGGAGAATTTGGTCGCCCCTTGCGGGTTCATTGTGCTTGGTTCTGGGTGTCGCAATGTTCAATTTAAGAAAAAAATCCATATGAAAAAATGCGAGATTTGTCAGAGTAAGCCGTCGGGAGTTGGCTCTCGTGTGTTTGAGCTGTGCGACATTCGGGACGGCTCGCCGATTGTTTCAATTGAAAGATTACAAAAAATAATCAAAAAATGACATTATGATATTAAATTCAATATTGCCTTTTGTGTTTGTTTGATTTGGTCTTCGTGTTTGATGATTTGCTTGTCGAGCTCATTTAATAACAAAATAATCGCGTGTATTTTTTGCTTTGTGTTCTTTCGTGCTGTCTCCACTTTTTGAAGTCGGTGCTCATTGATGACTTCTTCAAGGTGTTGGCCCGTTCCTTCTTGTTGTTCGTTCTTAATCAGTTTGTTTTGTAATTCGTTTATTCGTTCCAATCGTTCCAATATTTCCTTTTGCTTTCTTTCTTCCTCCCGCTTTTTCTTTCGTTCTCGTGTTGGCTTTTGTTCTGCGGTTCTGTCTCTGGTTCCACATGTTACACATAAGGCCCGCCCTTCAGTCTTAGGATACCACCGACAACGAGAGCAAAAATTTGTTCTTTATTGCCTCCATTGTTGCCCGATTTCTTGCCGTTTTGTTTATATATATAAGCTAACAAAAAGAAACGAAAGATATTTTTTTTTCTTCTAAAAAATTATATTAAATATATATAAAAGTTATCTGAAAAAACTCAACTAATAAAACAAAAAAAGGCTAATATATATAAGCACGATGATGACGAGCGAAACACGAAACGACCACCAACTGAGACGAGAGGCCGAGAGCTGTCTGCCTCGTGTGATGTTTGAAATCGTTGATGATTACCTCGGGGCCCACGACTGCCGATATTGTGGAAAAAAGTCCCTGTGTGTCCGCGGGTTTATAATTGCGAATACGAGCACTGAAAACCGACCGCGACCCAGTAAGGGATTATATTCATATAAATGGGCTTCAATGTGTGATGAGCAATTTATGAGAGACCGAACAAATATGATGATGAAATTGTTGAAAGGTTGGAATATTTGCTTTATTGGACATAATGATTATAAACATTCAAATCCCGCGATATCAAATTTAAGAACAAAGTATTTTAAAGATGCCCCATATGAAATTTAGGGCTTCAATATGCCGATTTTTAACTCTTGAATTCATTAAGATAAAACTAAACATTCGACAATCTTGGGGGTATCCCTTTTTCCGAAATTTTCGATGAAGTATATGGATTTTTTTGAAAACGTGTGGAAATGAAAGGAAATCAATTCACTGATTGCAGAACATATAAAAATAATATTAAAATATGTTTTTATTAATTGTAATACACTTTAACTTCATCTTCAGAGGTGGGCAGGAACCGGTCCGACACGGTAATTTTTCTACTTTTTCATAGTCCCGGCTACCATGAATCTATGATGATAACAATGCCGAACATGCAGAATTTGCTTTTACTGTTTATTCTTGCTTATATTAAGCATTTTACTATATTAAGACATGGTTTTACCTTCAAAAAATTCTGTTTGCCCGCTGTGACGTACGCTGGTACGTAGAGGGGGGAGGGGGGGGGGTGGGGGGGGGGGAATGGGTCGGAGGGAGGACGCTTCACATCAGATTCTGGTGCATTATCAGAGTTAAACAAATTTCTAATTTCAGTTTTTAGAAGAAGCGTTACAGTTGCAGTTGCCCTAGACAAAAACCATTATGAAAAAAGCCGGACCCAGAAAAATTCCTTCAAAAAAAATAATCACATACGACCACGTCCACGTCCACGTCCACCCGCAGCACGACGTGCGCGGCGACGTCTGCGCAAACGGATTCCTGAGTTACGCATTCTCCAACTTGCGTCGGAGCGATCTGAATCATCTACAATATGGATAGCATCATGTTAAGGAGGAGAAGAAGAAGAAGAAGAAGAAGAAGAAGAAGAAGAAGAAGAAGAAGAAGAAGAAGAAGAAGAAGAAGAAGACTAATACCATGCTTTTCTTCCTCTGAACCAGAAGATCGATCAGACGATGAGTCAGTTGATGAACTGGAAGATGAAGTATCAGATAAGTCATCCTCTGAATCTGCCACTGGTTCTGCAGGCTGAGCAGCACCAAGCTCTTCTTCCTCAGGGAACCCACAGTCGCATCGTTCGAAATGGTTCCACGCTTGTTCAATAAGCTCTGCCTTCTTGAACTGTTTCCGATCGGAGTTTTGCGTTGCAACACCATGCATTCTCATCCATGATTTCAATTCGCTAACTACCATCTGCTTGGACGCAAATTGCTTTTTTTCCTCTGACGATCTTAGCAACGTGAGAATTTTCCGCCAAGGCTCAGAAGCATTTCCAAATGCTAAATCCTGCTCCTGCTTTTCTTCGCTAGTAAGCTGTCTTGCACCACGCCATCTCGGGTGAGCTGGAGGACGTCCTTCATTAACAAAATAAGTGCGTGGTAAGGACAGCAGCTCTTCATCGGTCAAACGCGTAAGTGCGTTCATTTTCTCCTGTCGTTCTTGAGGCAACTCCATCCAATTTACAGGTAGCTCGTCGATAAATCGAAATTTTGCTCTCCATTCCTTGCCTTTTGCATCGACACAGGACATATGAGCAGGACGGCCGGGCAGGCCGCCTTCGAAGTAATCTCCATCCACCTCTACTCTGGTCAAATTTCCACCTGCTAACATTTCCTCCACATGTGCTCGCTCATCCGGCCCTAGGTATTTAGTAGCCAAAGCACGAATATCCTTCTTCAGGCGCGGATTGACGAAGTAGCCGACTGGAAGCTTGGGAGGCATGTCGGTCGCTGTCATACATAGAGAGAGAGAAAGAGAGATAGATAGATAGAACGAGAGAAAGAGAGAGAGAGAGAGAGATAGAGAGAGAGAGAGAGAGAGAGAGAGAGAAAGAGAAAGATAGATAATATTATTACCGGGGCGTCCGATAAACAAATTGATCGGTTCTCCTCTGGGATCATCACGCACTCCATGAAAATCCTGTGCGTCTCCCCAAGTAGCGATCTCTACAGTCGGCAAAGCGTCAGGATCTTTCTTGGTGATTCTATATGCCAAGGGTTTGTTGTAGTTTTTGAAACTCTTATTCATACACGGGCTAAAATGAGTCATCCAGTCGTAGTTACATCCGAGAACAACCAGCACATGCCTCTTCTTGTGCTGCTTCTTGAATGCAAGAATGAGCTTTAATAACGCTTGAGCGATGTTAGTTGTAAGGAAGGTGCTCTTCCACCCGATATCCATAACTCGAAATTCCTGATCATCTCCATCGTGCCCGTGCCCTGGTGGCTTGCGATGTGACTCTACTTGGAAACGGATTCCTCTGTCAACGACATTGAGCCCAAGGAAACCCAGCATCGCCCACGCGGTGTTATCACCAGCTCCGTCCCACTCAAGATATAATTTCCACGCTTGCATTGTGCGAGGGTTCCAAAGTTGCCAATGTAAAAGTGCGGCAAGCATAGTAATGTTGCTGTTCGCGCCGTGTTCTACCGCGCCTTCAAGGTACGTCAGAATAAAATGCGTATCGGTAGTGTAGCAGGTATTGATTCCAACGCAAAGGCGAAACACAATTTTTCCTTTGAAATCTTTCGCGGCGCGGCGGCAAGATGGGATCTTCACTGGCAGTTTCATATCGGCTGATATGACTGTGGCAGCAAAATCTGCTGGTGCTGCCTTCTTGCGCTGCATGCTGGCAACGCGGCACGCCCTGTGAATTTTGTGATGAAGCCTGCTACGGCGACGCCATTCTTGAGCTTCTACTTCAGTCCTGAAACCGTTAGAATGATCAGCAGCAAGCTCTGTGCAGATCTCGCATTTTGAGAAATCTCCTTCTGCAAAACAAACCTGTAATAAGTAATGATAACGAAAATATGCATAGTACCTCTGACAAACTTGACGTGCGGAAAATCCATGCGCCAAACTTTGGTGATCGTATTGTCTGTCGGAGGATTATTTGGATCAACTCGTTTCGAACAACCAAACCGAAGGCACATATCTTTCCAATTCTCGCGAACATAGTTTTGGACTCCTGCGTCCTGAGCCATTTCTTGCATCCTCCATATTCCGTCGCTGCATATCTCCGGGTAACTCTCCATGAACTTCTCGCAGAGTAATACTGCTATCACATCTTCTGTTTCAGGAACGGTTGAGTAGCTTTTTGTCAAAACCTTCGTGTTATTTGCAAGAAGTTTGTGTGCTCTTGACAAAACTTTATCACCGATCCCGTAGATACGCTGCCAGGCTACTTTGCACACAGCCTCCGTTAAATACATATACTGAAACGATCCAGTTTTTGTTTGAAACGATTCAAGCTGCGAAGCTGCCCAAGAATAAAGCTCACTGAGAGACGATGACGCATTCTTCGCTCTCGTGTAAAGCACATCACGCGTGTCGATAAATGAATAACACTTCCACTTTTTGCAGCAGACAGACTTAACTTCCCTGTCCAAGTCGGCGAAGGTAATCCCCAACAGTTTTTGGAGCGCAGACGGTCTCTGAAGCTTCACTGCACCTTTCGTGCGACTTTTCATCGTGTAGGGGCGCGTTGGATTCTTACGTGGTCTGCTGTAAGGAATTGGTGATAATCTCATGATGTTATACAACAGCTCATTCGATTCCATAAGCTCGTCGAAAGTCAATCGAAGCTCGTTGGATAATTCCGCATCGTCCACGCAGACCAGAGGAGGAAGCAATCCAGGGTTGATAGATGCAGCATCACCGTTTGAATCCGTATCTGAACACTCTTCGTCGACGTTCTACGCAAACAAGATCGCTTATGAACATTAACCAGCATGAACATAGACAGGTAGAGAAAAAGAATTACCATGGAGCCAGTAGGAAGATATAGTCTAGAGCTGCTGCAGCTACTAACATCATATCCTGTAGTGACAGTAGAACTGTCTGACTGTTTCCAGCTGTCGAGGTTAGCATCAACGTCAGGAACACCGGCCTGTAAAAAAGAATCTTCTCAGTAATAATTTTCATTTATTTATTTTTTACCTGTGCATCACTCAAGCTTGATTTTTCTGTGATGACTGTAATGTCCGAGCTTTCCCTGGGCAGAAGCGTGCGGCGACTATCTGAAATTGAGGACACGCTGTCGAGAAGCTTCCTCTTTTTTTCCGGCGGAATAGATGATGACCTGGAGAGCGGTTGCTTTCCATCAGAACTAATACTGCTGACCGACGCTAAAAGTTCAACCTTTGCTTCATGAAGCAAGGAAATTGACTTAAGTGGAAGCGGATGTTCTTTCTCAGGAACGATGAAACATACATGACCAATGTCAGTCTCGAACAGGAAAACTTGGATTTTAGCTCCTTCCTTGGCAGCCTCTTTCAACCAGACCGGATGTGCATCGCTTGGCAGCGTAGCTATCGCTAGGTCTGGATTAGGCGCATAGCTGAGCAAAATCTCTTGATCTTTCGATATTGCGGTGGTGACAGTCACAATAGGAGTACCCTTGCTGACCTGACATTATTTACAACAATATTTATAGAAAAAATGCAACACACGTAACAAAAACTTACATTGCATGGATGTATGTAACAACTAACATAATTTACCTTCACGTTCGGTCGGCAAGTGTCCTCGTCGAGCTTGCCCCTGCGCGACCTGCAGCGGGACCTGCTGCCGAGGCTGGAGCGCCCCGACGACGCCCGGGGCTGGGGCTTCGTCGAGCCCGGCGGCGGGGACCAGGACCTCGACGGGTGCCGTGTCCCGGTGGACGGGCTGGTGTTTGCGCGCGGCGACGCTCCGTACCGCGGCGGCGGCCAGCGCGCGCTCCGCAAGTGGAAGTTCGAGCAGCCCACGCTGGACCTCGAGGTGCTGCGCGCGGCGCGCACCGAGCGGGGCTACTGGGTCTGCTGGGGGCTGCGCTGCCCGGCGCTGCGCCCGGGGCGGCCGGCGCTGCACAGCGAGGTGGCGTTCGACTGGGCCCTCATTGGGCAGGGGGCCAGGCGGGCGGTGGAGGACTACTGGGGGGCGTGGCTGCTGCGCGGGCCGCCCCCGGCCCACCCCGGGCCGGAGGCCACCTTCTACGCGCCGCACCACGAGCTCTGCCTCGTCCACCGGCAGGCCAGGGCACTGCCCGGGGTCTGGGCCTGCTGCCACTACCGGCAGAAGGACGGGGTCTGGCGCGTGGTCCGGCTCATCTTCGAGGCTATGCCGGGCGACCAGCACACGGCAGACAGCCGGGCCTGGCCGGTGGACTGGGTGCGAGAGCCCGGCCGGGGCGCCGGCCAGGGCCTGCCGTCGGGCCTGCCGTCCGTGTGCTCCCTGCCCCAGGCGCTCGAAGAACTGCTGCGCTACAAGGAGGCGGGCGCGGGGGCCAACCTCACGCCCCGCCACCTGTGCTTCCGCGTCTGTGGCACCGACGTGCAGGAGGCGGGCTCCGTCGTCGGCCTGGCGTACGCGCTGCCGTGGCAGGACCACGCGGTGGGGCTCGAGGGCCCAGTGCTCCCCCCGGCCGCCGGGGGCACGCAGACCTTTGCCGCGCCGGCCTTGGCCGCCTGCTACACGCACGAGGAGCTGCAGCTCAGGCCCGTGCCGGGCTCGGTGTGGGAAGTAGCGCTGACGGCCGGCCCCGCCGGCTGGCACCCCCGCCCCCTGCACACGCGGGCCAAGAAGGAGGCCAACTTCCACACCACCGTGCTGCAGGCCCTGCGCGCGGTCGCGTCGTGCGCGACCCTGGACTCTCTGCTGGCCCTCGACTTGGGCGCGGCCGCCCCGCCCGGCGGCGCCCCCCCGGCGGCGCCCCCGGCGGCGCCCTCCCCCCCGCCAAGCGGCACCGGCACGGCGGCGAACGGACCGCCTGACCCCCGGGGGCCCGGCGGCGGGGGGGGGGGGGGGGCGCACCTCCCCGACCCCTCGGGGGGGCGCGAGCTCTCCCCTCCGCTCTCTCCCTCCTCTCCCCCTTCCTTCCACCCCCCCCTCTGGCGATGGCCACCCCTGGCTGGCCCCGGTACCTGACAGTGTAAAGTAAACCAAGGAATTCTGCGGCTTGTCTCCACTCTCTTCGTCCATGCCGTCTGACAGAGACAGCAGACCACAGTATAGGTACGCGCCGGCGCCACAGAACCAGGACCGCGTGTACTCGACCATGTCAGCAAGCCGGGCCGCCCCTCCCTCAGTGCCGCGGCGCAGCTCCACCCGAGCCTCTGTGCCTGACTCCCAGGCCCAGCTCTGTACTGACTGCCTGGGTTCTGGTGCACTAGGTACCACGCTGCGGTGGTGGTCGCCCTTCATCGCCCTCGTGCTGCTCGGCCCCTTATCCGTAGCCACGGTCGTGGTGGACATTGTGCACATGTTTGACGAGAGCGGCCAGACGACCAAGTCTACCAAACCGTCTCGGCGATGAACGGGGTGGTGATGTCCTTGCTGGCAGTGCTAGTGCTCGCCTCTCTCGTGTCACTCTCGTCCGAACGCGGGGTTGCCCAGGGCGCAGCGGAGCAGTACCAAAAGCCGGAAGCCCCCCCCAGCACAGCTAACTGGAAGTTTATGCGAGCGGCCGTCGCGCGAGTGCAGACCAGGGTGTCGGTACTAGCAGCCACACGCGATCGGAGTGCGAGGCTGTGGTTCATGTCGACCTCCTTCATATTCGCTACCTTGCTGCAGATCATCGCCTTTGCCTTCATCATCCGCGTCCAGTACGAGAGTCCCAAGCTACTCGGGGTGGACGAGGAGCAGAAGTGGAACGTGAGCCTCCGGGATGGCAACGGCACGGCCATCTGCAGCCAGTGCGTCCTGCAAGCGGTCGATACAGCGGCGGCCTGCGAGACCATGCGCCTGCTCAGCTGGATCTGGGGGATCGGCTTCTCCATCATGGCGAACGCGCTAGTGGTAGCCCAGTGGGCCACTCTGCCGTTCCTGACCATGACGATGTGCGTGTCCTACCCAGTCTCGGAGGGCCCCAAGGAAGCCGACGTCAGAACTAGCCTAATGAACGGTCAAGAGACGACGGACAGTCAAGAGATGGAAGCGGGACCCCGACAATACAAGTGATATCCAAGTTTTTTTCGGCAGTTTTAATTAAAGTACTGGTGCCGGCACTGAGACAGGAAAAAGCAGAAACGTGGGCTCCCCTCAGGCCGTCTTCTGCGACTTGCGCTGGGGGCGGTCCGCGCCGGTGGGGCCGGCGGCGCGTTTCCGGGGGCGGCCGCCCTTGTCCTGGTGCGCCGGCGCGCCGCGGGCGAAGGCATCTTCGAGGCCGGCCAGGCAACGGCCCTCGACTAGGTTGTACGAGCGGTTGACGTCGGCCAGCACGATCTTCTTGCGGTTCTGCGAGTCGGCGTACGCTATGCAGCGCCGGGTGAGGTCGTGCACTACTTCATCCAACAGCTTGGTCGCGTTGGCGCGCAGGCTCGACGTCTGGCAGCGCCGGATGCCGCTGCGGCGCAAAAAATGCTTCACCTCGGACGGGCGCAGCGGGCCGGGGGCCTGGCTCTTCTTGCGGTGCCGCACGGCTATGCCGTGCTTGCTCTTGTAGGCCGTGGCCTTGCTCTTGCGGCCCCCCTTCTTGCCCTCGCTGGCCACGTCGGCCGCGACCGGCTCCTGCGCCGTGGCGGCGGGCGCCTCCCGGCCGCGGGGAGCGGGCCTCTCTGGGCCCTCTTCTGCTTCGTCCGGGGCGGCCTCTCTGAGCCCTCTTCTGCTTCGTCGTCGGGGGCGGGCCCCTCCGGTTCCTCTCCGCCTGGCGCGGGCTCGGGCGGGCTGCCGGCGGAGGAGGGTGCCTCGGCGGGTTCGTCGGTCGGCTCCGCCTGGGAGGCCGGGGGGGCGTTCTTGTCACGGGGCATCAGGGGGCGCAGTGGGAAAAGGTGTTCTGGCTCTCGTGGGGGGTGCACGTACGTTAGACGGGACGTGTGTTGTGCGCGTGTCCCCGTGCCAGCTGCCCCGGCGGCCGCCCGGGCGGCGGCGGGCTGCGCCGGGGGGGGGGGGGGAGGAGGCGGGCTGCGGCCCCCCTCCCCGTCCGCACCCCCCGGCCCGCACCCCCCGGCCCGCCTCCCTCCCGCGCGGCCCGCCGCCCCCGGGGCCCGCCGCCCCTCCTCCCTCGCCCCTTGTTCCGTACCCCCTCCCGCGCGCCGGGCAGGCGGGGCTACTAGCCCGCGCGTGCGTACACTAGGCTAAAACCCGCAGGGGGGATGTCCGGCGGCGCCGGGCAGGAGAGGAAAAGCGCGCCCGGCTGCCGTTCCTGCAGCATTTGCAACCAGCCCCGACTCCCTAGGCCTGGTAGTGGGGACGCGGCGCAGGCGCGCAGGCACGTGGGCAACGTGGAGCAGGTGCTCCAAAGCCCAAACGGTCCGTTACCAGTGTGGTCAGAATACCTGAGCCGCACCGACACCGTCAACGCCGCCGTGGCCGTCCGAGGGGCCCTCCAGCAGGATTTGCCCCTGCGCAAGGCAAAAGATCTGCTGCTCAGCTACCTGCACTGGCGATGCCTGCAGGCTGGACCGGACGGGGGGCCGCGGGAGCTAGCAGCCGCCTTGCAGGACTTCCGAGACGACCGGGTCCAGCTGGTCCAGGAAATGGCCAAACGCCTGGGCACAACCTATGCACCGCCACGGCTCACCGCCGAGCAGTGGGAGCGGGCCGCCGAAGACCTAGAGGTCGACCGCTCGCTTGTGTTCCGCCCCTTGCTGCTGTTGCCACTCGCGGACGCCAAGGTAGGCGCGCCCCCGTCCGCGCCCGACGAGCAAGAGCTGGCGCACTACTGGGGTGCGCTCGGACGGGCCGTCAGGCTGGTGCTCGGCGACCGCGACGGCCTGCACCAGCTCGTCCTCGGCCTGGGCCCCGGCCTGGGCCCCGGCCAACCGCGGGGGCTGGTCCGGCTTCTCGGGTCCTGTTTTCCCATTTGTTACTCTGACTGGGTCCGTGTACACCACCTGGTGTGCCAGGGCCTAGTGCTCGAGGGTACGCTGTCTCTCCGACCCCCGCGCTCCGACGATGAGTTCCTGCCAGCGAGCGCGACGCCCGTGCACCCCTTGCTCTCGAGCGTACGGAGGCTGTCGTTCACCGAGATGGAGCTGCGCGAAAGGAAGGGGCAGGGCTGGGTTGAAAAAGAGGGGCCCGCCCTAGAGCTCAGGAGCTGCACCGAGCTGCGCGAGCTGGTGTTTACACGGGCGGGGACCGGTGCCCAGGAGCTTCGTCTCTCGGTGGGGGACTGCGACGAACTCCGGACTGTCAACACGTCGCAGGACGCGGGCACGGAGCAACCGGTGCGGGTGGACATAGCCCACTCCGCCTCCCACGGCCTCTCCCTGTTGACGGGGCGCAGCGAGCTAGCCCTGACAGTGTCCGACTGCCCCTACCTGCCTTTTCTGTGCTGGCCAGAACTCAAATCGGCCGCCGCCCGCGTCTCGCTGGTGCTGCAAAACTGTCCCGCCCTCCAGCAGATCACTTTCCCTCAGCTCCGCCAGGCCCGGGACCTCGGCCTACAAGTAGGTAAGGAGCAGCAGGCGGATGGCCTGGCGGCGCTGACGCGGCTGGATTTGCCTCTGCTAGCAGAGGTTGCAGGGGAGCTCAGGCTGCAGTTTGAGCAGTGCGGGGCGCTGCGCGGGTTCCGCCTGCCCCTGCTAGTGAAGGCCGGGGTCACCAGCGCGTAGGCGGCGGTGGGGGCGGACGCGGGCGGCGCGTTCCCGAATTGGGGCGGGCGGGCCGTCGCCACGGATGAAACTCCGCCCCCGCGGGCCCCGCGCAGGCGGACGGCCCCCGGGGCCCCCCGGGCTCTCCGGGCCACGCGCAGGCAGACAGCCCCCCGGGCCCCGCGGGCGCCGGGGCTCAGCGCCTCCTTCGTCGGCTGCGCGGCTCTGGAGTATTTCGAGCTACCGGCCCTCCTCAGTGCAGAAGCACTCTATCTCAGCTTTGACAAGTGTCCAGAGCTAACCGAATTCGGCCTGCCCTTGCTAACAGCTACGGGTCGCCAACTAGAAGCACGCTTTGTTACTTGCGGGAAGAAGCTACGACGATTCGCGCTGCCGGAGCTGCAGTCGGTGGGCACCAAGTGCCTCCAAGATCCGCTGTCCCTCTCGCTGAGCTTCTCCGAGTGCTCCGGCCTAGCTAGCTGCTTGTTACCCAAGCTAGAAGAGGTCAAGGGAGACCTTAAGCTCACTTTCTTGCAGTGCCCAGCACTGGTCGAATGCGGGCTGGCAGCCCTGGCCTCGGTCGGCCGCAACGTCGAGCTAACCTTTGCCGGCTGCGACCTCTCAACCTGCGGCCTCCCTGCGCTACGGAGCCTCGGCCTGCCCACGGGCGGACCGGCACAGGGAGAGGGTCTGGCGCAGTCGCTGCAACGGGCGGGCGGCTCACTCGTGATCACCTTCGAACGGTGCCATGCCCTGCAGGAGTTTGTGGTACCCTCAGACGGCCAGGCGGCAGGACTGCCAGGAGCTCTCAGGGAGCTGTGTCTCTATGTCACGGACTGTAAATCGCTGCAGAGCTTGGGCCTGCCCAAGGAGCTTCCGCACTGTCTAAGGCTCAGGCTGACGCTGGCCTGCTGCCCCCAGCTCCAGGAACTAGCGATACCAGCCCTGCCGCGTGTCCAGGAGTTGCTGCTGACTGTCGAGGACTGCGGGTCGCTCACACGCCTCACGCTGCGCGAGCTCGGACGGGGGTGCTCCTTCCTCATGCTGCACGTAACAAACTGCCCGATGCTACGAGACCTTGATATTCTGGCCCCGGTGCCGGTCGACAGTGCGAACGTCGTGGTAGGGCCCTGCGAGGAGCTAAAGTTATCCACCGAGTGGAAATCATCCAGTCGCTTGGCCCTGCTAGACCTGAGCGAACCTCTCAGCGGGCGGCAGGGCACGCCTAGCCTATCCCAGGGTGGGGACTCCTCGGGTGTCCGGGCCCTGCCTCGGCCGAGTGAGGGCCGTGGCCGGCCGAAAGGGCCGAAGCGACAAAAGACGCAGCAGACCTAGTGTGCCTCAGGAGGGAAGCCCCTTTCGCTGTTTAATAAAAGTTTGTCCACGGTCGGCACACCGCTCACACCCCCAAAAACCTGCCTCCTCTCGCCGGCCGGCCCACTCTCTCCTGCTCTCCCGGCTCGCTCGCTGGCCGGGCAGTGCGCGGTGCGCGGCCGAGGGGGTTCAAAAGTCCACGTTGGTGTCGAAGCGGTGGTGGTCGACCCCTTGCAGCGCGGCCACGACCCCGCTCCGGCCCGCGTACGAGGCCTCGCGGCGCTCGAAAAAGTTGGCCGACGTCCGCAGCGAGATCATGTCCATCCAGGGGAAGGGATTCTCGGCGTGCCAGAGCTTGGCGTAGCCCAGGGCCACGAGCAGCCGGTCCGTGATCATTTTCACGTACTCGAGCAGCAGCTCGGCGTTGAGCCCAATGATCTCGCTGGGCAGGCTGGCGCGCACAAACTCTGTCTCGATGGCCAGGGCGCTCCGGGCCATGGCGTGGACGGTGGCAGCCGGTAGCCGGAACTCGGGTTCCAGGTACTGGGTGTACAGCAGGCACGCAAAGTCACAGTGCAGCCCCTCGTCCCGGCTGATCCACAGGTTGGACGCCGCTTTCCCGGGCAGCAGGTTGCGTTTCTTGAAGTAGAACACGCCGCAGAAGGAAGCGGAGAAGAAGACCCCCTCGACGAACGCAAAGGCGACCAGGCGTTGCGCAAAGGGGGCGTCGCTGCGCATCCACTCCAGCGCCCAGTCGGCCTTGGCGCGCACCGCCGGCAGCGTGTCGATGGCGCGGAACAGCTCCTGCTTGCGCGCCGCGCCGGTCACCAGGGACTCGATCAGCAGGCTGTACATCTCGGAGTGGATCGCCTCCATGCACAGCTGGACGCTGTAGAAGCACCTGATCTCCGGCACCTGGATCTCTTGCTGGAAGCGCAAGCACAGGTTCTCCATCACGATGCCGTCGCTGGCGGCAAAGAAGGCCAGGATCATGTCCACGTACCCGCGCTCATTAGGCGTCAGCCTCTCCTGGTAGTGCAGTGCGTCCTCGCTCAGGTCCACCTCCTCCGCCGTCCAGAAGCTCGCGAGGTGCTGCTTGTACATCTTGTACGCCGCGGGGTACCGGATGGGGAAGAGGGTGTAGTTGGCGTCGGTCCGGGCCAGGAGGCGGGGGCCCCCCGCGGCCCCGGACGGGCCGCCCGCCGCGGCGCCCACACGGGGGGCGGCGTCGTCCCCCGCCGGCGTGCCAGACAGAGCGGCTTTCTTGGGCTGGTGGCCGGCCCCGTTGTGCCACGCCCCCTCCTCGGGCGACGCTCCTTCTTCTGGCAACGTGCCGGCGGCCACGGCGGCCGCGCCGGCGTCGTCCTCCGCCGGCGTGTCAGACGAAGTGAGTTTTCTTTTCTTGTGGCTGGGCCCGTTGGACCATGCCCCCTCGGGCGACGCCGCTCCTTCGGACCAGGAGCCGGCGGGCTCGGGGCGCTGCTCGGGCTCGGAGTGTCGCTCGGGCTCGGGGTCCGCCATCTCCCCCGTGCTACTGCGGGGTCGGAAAATGAGCAGCCCCCGTGCCGTGCCCCAGCAGCGCCCCCGGGGAGGGGGGCTGCGGCCGGCGTGCGTCGTGGCTGCGCTCTCCACCCCCCCCCCCCCCGGGGGGCGCTGGCCCCCTCCCGTAGGCGCGCAGGAGGGGGAGGAGGGTGCCGCCGCCGGCGTGCGCCGGCCGGAGACCGACAGGCCGCCGCCGCTCCCTCTGGCTGCCCCGCCGGCACACACACGCGCGGGGGCGCGTGCCACCCCCTCCCCGGCACGGAGGAGGGGTGGGGGGGGCGGGGGTGGCACGTGCGCAGACGGGGGGGGGGGCGCAGCTTCCCCCCCCCCCCGGGCGCGCGCCTGCCACCCCCGCGCCCAGCGCTGCGCCTGCCGCTGCCCCCGCCACTACCTTCCGGGGGAGGAAAAGCGGGGGAGCGCGTTCCTCCTCCTCCCCCCTCCTTGCCCTCGCCTGCGCCCTCCCCCCTCTCCGCCGCCTGCCCGGGCCCTGCTGTGCGCTTCGAGGCCCTAGCTAGGCAAAGTCGGGACGAACAGCCGGGGAGGCGCGCGCCCGCATGATCTCCACCCCGAACAAGCGTGCCGTGGGCGTACCCGCCGTTGGCGCCAATCAACGACCAGCGAAGCGTTGTAAGGTCTGCTCTGCTGGACCCAAGATTCACATCGTGGTGACCATGGGGGAAGATCGTTCCTACGTGCCGGCGCTAGCCCGGGCTTGCTGGGGCCTACAAGAGACACGAGGGGACGGGGAGGCGAAGCACTCCTGGCACGTTCCACAGTGCCAGGCACCACCCGGCGTGCTGCGGGGCCGTCCAGGGCTGGAGCTGTTCGCTGCCAGCCGGCCGCTCTTCAAGTGGCAAAGCCCCCGAGCCTACTTGGAAAGCTTCTCCGGCGACTTTGAAGTAATCGTGATAGAAGTAGGGGGGAGGGCCTGCTCCCAAACCTGACCATCTACAGTGCGTTGGAGCACCTCTTCGTGGAAGGGCGCGAGCTGCCCCGCTTTCAGGGCCTGCGCTTTGACGTGGTTGGGTTGGGCTGCGACTTGCACGCCACTCCTAGCCAAGCCATGCAGGAATTCAAAGCTTGGTGCGTTCTCAGGCAGGCAGCTTCCCAAACACTGGCTCTTCCCCAGCGGTCGGCTGAGTGGACAGGGAAATTCGTGGCTTCTCTCTCCCGAGACCCGCTGGCCGCCTTGGTACAGCAGGGGCAGCCCCTCGATTTCTTGAAGAAGGCCTACACCTGCTGGAGGGCGGCCTATAGCCCTACGTACCAGGACAACGTTGACAGGCTTCGGCCGGTGATTGAATCCCAATTAGTGGCCTGTTTTGGTCTGCACCTCGAGCGCTACCCGTCCTTACAGGAAATCCGTGCCATGCCTATCAACCAGCAGAAGCTACGAGAGTTGCTTGGTTACCTGACCGGGTATTATTCAGTGTCGGTGGACAGAGGGCGGGCGTCGTCGTTCCCCTTGCCGGCCCAGCACCTGCAGCACGCCGTTTCATTCCTGGACCGACCAAGCCTGTCTGCGCTCAGCCAGACCTCGCGGCCCTTGTTCCAGTTGACGACACAAGCCTGGGACAGGGGGGACCAGGGCCTAGATAACCAGGCAGTGCATCTAGCCACCGATTACCGGCTACCACCGCGTAGCCCAGGAGGAAGCTTCGAACGGACACGGCCTGTGTTTAGCACACACGTGGCCACCAACCCCGGGGCCCGCTGGACGGCACAGGTCCGCGTGTCGGTAAATTACGGCAGGGAAACCGCCGAAGTCGCGCTGCTGAAAACAGCGGAAGGCCTGACCGCGACAGTGCTCAAAGCGTCGCTGCCCCTCGTCGTTTGGGGGCAGCGCCTTACACACCCACAAATACAGCGCTGGGTCCAAGTGCGCCTCTTGAACTTTGCAGGTGCCGCTGCGTATCACTGCCTAGCCGGGGTTACGCGGGAAGCCCTAGCCGTTCTAGCTGCTCCAGAGGGGAGGCTTGTCCAGGCCAAGCACGATATCTACACCGAGGAAGGACAAGACCGTTGGTATAGCAGGCTTTACTGCCCCGAGGGTCTGCACCCCCCTAACACTCACCGACAACTCCCGCTCGCGAGCGCCGGACCAGCCCCAGCCTAGCCAGAAGCCAGGGGGCGTCCGGCCGGACTCGGGTAACCCCCTGTCGGGACACTGGCGGCTCTGGGCGCCGTGGCTCGGCCGAGGCTTTAGCCGGGGCACCAAGCGCCGGTCGAGGCTTGGGCTTGGCCGGGTGACACAGGCCGGGGGCTGCGCAGGAGACGCCTCTGTCGTGCGGTGGCCAGCAGAGCTTCTTCTAGCCTGGCTCTGGCTGTGCCGGCTTTAGTTCGGACCAGGACGGAAAAGGGGCCTACCACTCCTGTCCACCGCCAGCTCTTAATAAGAAGTACCTTGGGTAAAAATAGACATTCATTATTGGCCTGCTGGCACTGTGTTCCGGCGGCCAGTAGAGGAGGTGAGCGGGGGGTGTGCCCTCCGGCCTGCGCACGTGGGCTAAACCACGCCTGCCCCGTCGAAGACCTGCTGAGCTCTGACCAGCCCCCGGCCGAAGCCGCTGGCGCGTGTGCACGGGCCCCCGGCTACCCCTCGGCCAGCGCCCGCCGGCAGGCCGCCTCCAGCAGCGCCTCGTCGTCCTGGTGGTACAGGTTCACCTGCCGCAAGGCACCTCCGACCAGGCGCTGCACGCGCGGGGGAGGCTGGCCGCCGTGCGCCGCCCGGTAGCCAGCCGCCGCGTACTTGCCGGCCCGGATCAGCAGCCCCGTGAGCTCGGCGCCCCTGGGCGCGGGCGCCGGCGCCAACCGCAGCAGGACCTCGGTCAAGCCCAGCTCCGCCCGCGGCACCGCCTCCGCCGGCAGCGCCGGTGCTCGCGGGGCCAGGGTGCCGGCGCCCGGCGCCGGCTCGCCCCCGGCCGGCTCGCCCTCGACCGGCGCGCCCTCGGGGCGGGCCTCCGGCCCGGTCGACTCGTCGAGCGGTGCGCCGCCGGGCGCCGGCAGCGCCGCGTGGCTGCCCAGCGCCTGCTCGAACGTAGCACAAACCCCCGCGCGCTGTAGCAGCGCGAGCGCCCGCCTGGCGTTGTTCCGTCGCTCGTCACTGACGAACATGATGTCGCGGGCATCCAGCGCCAGCCCGCCCTCCTGCAGCTGTTGCTGGTACAGATCCACCGTGGTCTGATACACGCGGAAGACGGCCTGCTGGTTAGCCGCGACGCTTTCGCACCTGAGCTGCAGCTGCTTCTGTTCCAGTGCCCAGCCGGCCTCCAGTGCTTCGCGCCTGAGCTGCAGCTGTTTCTGTTCCAGGGCCCAGCCTGTCTCCAGTGCGGCCAGCTCTTCTTCGCAAACCACGCGCTTGAGGAGGGCCAATTCCCGCTTCGCTGCTAGCAACTCTCGCTCCGACTCCAGCAGTTCCAAGCACCGCCGCTTCACGGCCGGCTCCGCCAGCTCCTGCGGCGGTGGCGGTTGCACCTGGACCGCACCTGCCGCCGGTACGGCGGCCAGCGACGATGTGATCACCGGCGCAGTGCTAGGCAGCGCGGGCTGCGCCGTGCTCACCCCCGCCAGCAGCTCGCGCCTGGTAGCCTCAGATAGCTCCTGCCGCCTGAGGGGCAGGGCCTGTTCCAACTCGTGGTCGCCCGCACAGGCACGGGTGGCGAGATTTGCCTGTTCACGCCTGAGTACCTTGCCGGCTGAGCCAGGGACCAAAGGCAGGATCTTAAGTAGGTCGCACAACTGGCAACAATCTATTGCCGCGCCCCTTTGCCCATTCGAACGTTTGAATGCAATTTTTTTAGGAAGAACCCCGGGCACCCCAAAGTTGGGGTCACCCATTTTATCCTTTAGTCGGTCATAGTCCTTTCTAGCAGCCTTGGTCGAACAGCCCTTGAGGGCGGCGATGACGTCGGTAATTGCATAGAAACCCTCTTGCTGGCGTTGAATAGCTTTCTTCAGGGTTTCTTCACTCAGGCCCATGAGCAAGGGGTTGTCTTGAATCGCGGCGTTGGTGGCAACCGACGCCATCGCGCGTGGCGGCTGTGCGTCAGCAGAAACCTGCCCTTCAAGCTCGCCATCCTCTGTCTCACTCCCAGAAGACGAGGACTCCACCGCCGTGGGCTCGGGCTCGGCGGAAGGACGACGGCGCTGGGCACGCGTCCGCATCTTGGCGGACAGCTCGCTCAGCCGGTTCTGCATCGGTACTACGCTCCGCGCGGGGGTTGTGGGGCGGCTGCATGCACGCGGCCGACGGAGTGCGCCGGGCGGCAGTGTGCGTAGGCCCCTCTCCTGCCCAACGCACGCTCGCTGTCCTTTCCCCGGGACGGCAGAAAGAAAGTAAGGGCGGGGAACAGGAGAAGGGCAGGCGGGCAGCGGGGAGGAAAGGGGTGGGAAAAAGGGGGCGGAGGAGGGGAAGCCTCCTCCCCTGCGCGCCAGGGACAGGGCGTGGGGGTGCGCGGCCTCCGGGGGGAAGAGAGGGGTGTGGGGGGGGGGGGGGGGGGGGGCTTGCGTGCGGGGCGCGCGGCCCGGGGCAAGCGCGCGCACGAGGGGCGGGGCCAGGAAGGCGAGGACCGGGAGGGGCAAGGAGGGGGGCGTGCGCGGGCCAGGCGCGGCCGCCTAGCGCGCCCCCCTAGCCCTACTACTCCCCTGTCTCGGCCGTGTGCCTGCAGATCCTGCCTGACGTCGAGCTAGCTAAGGTGGCAGGCCGTCAAGCAGGCTGCCGCGGGCTAGACCTGGACTAGGCCAGGATCTATTCTCTCTGCGTCGGGCCCGCACAACTCGCAGGCTAGCACTGGCCTTGCCAGGCAACGGACCGAGCTTTGGACAAGAGATCTTGCAGCGGCCTGCCATTGCTGAATGTTGCTTAGGAATCTGCAGAAGAACACGAAGGCTTTAATAAAGAAAAGGAGCGCAGAGCTAAAACATCTCCATGTCGTCCAAGGTGATCTGCAGCTTGGCATTCGTGTGGATGTACTCGGCAAACAGGATCGCAGCGCGGGCGGCCGTGTTGCCTACAAAGCCACTCGCATAGGCCAATACTACACAGAGGAGAGGTACCCACATACTGAGCCCTGGCAGGCATCCGCCAAGACGAAAACGCGGGATCGAATATCGCCGGCATTAGGGCATAATTCCGCGGATGCTCAGGACCACCGGCGGCTTCAGGAATAACCTGGCCAATGTGAAAGTGAAGCTTCTGAATGCCTGCCCAGTCACAGCCACCTCGGCAACCCGCACCATCAGCAAGCACGGCACGCACTCTACCCCCTCTCTGTGTACCATTCTCGTCAAAGTAGTCTCTGAAAAAGATGCTGCGGCGGTGCTCTAGGACCCAGCGCCGTACCAGGGCACGCGACATGAAACGCCTCTCGTTCGTCAGGGGCCTGACAAATCCCAGATAGACTGGTTGTGTGTCTATTTCGACATCGGAATGGAGGCCGCGCAGGGAGTTCTCGGTGGCCCGCAGGTGATCGGCCCAGTAAGAGCAGAGATATCGCTGCCATCCCAGACAGGGGGCCCCGCCGCCGACGAGTAGCGGGGAATGACAGGCACAAGCTCTGCCCGACGGTCGCTCGGTCGCTGCGTAGCCTGCCGTGAGCTCTGAACGTGTTCTCTCTCGCTGTCTCCTGCCACGACGCCCTCTCCCCCGTGGTCGGAACACCATGGCTCTGCCGCGGGCTCGGCCTCGGCGGCAGAGCGACGGCGCGGCGCACGGGTCTGCGCACGGGTCTGCATTCTGGCGGCCAGAGTACGGAGGCGTTGGGGCCGGGGGGAGGGCGGGGGCGGGGAGGAGCGTGTCGGGCGGCGGGGCCGCACACCCCCTCCCTGGCTCTTCCCTGTCCGCACCCCGCTAATACACTTACTGGAGGGCCCACCTTCCCCTCCGCCTCCCTGTCGCCTCCCGGCCCTCAATTGCTAACTAGCGCATCTGACAGTGCTTGCTCGGGCCAGGCCCACCCCAGCTCCTCCGTGGTCTTTCCCCCCCGGGCGCCTCGCTGAAACAGACACACCCGGACGGTATCGGCCCCGGCAGGCCAGGCGAGGGCGTGGTGTCCGCCTCGTCCACCGCCGGGCCACAGTCGCGACCAGCATGCACCGTGTTTGGGAACGAGAAGCGCCCCCCCCCCCCCCCCCGCCCGGGGAACGTCTCCCCCCTGAGGCGTGCCTTCCAGCGCCGCACCTTCCGCCCCCCCCCCCCCGGGAGGGGGCATTTCCCCCCCCCCCCACCCTCTGTCCGTCGCCTGCCCCTAAAAAGTCTCGCAATTTTTACAGTGTGCCGGCCCGCGGCGTGTTTGCCTACATTTTGACACCAAAAATGTTTTAATAGAAATACCTGCTATTTTCCTTTTTTTGCGCTGCCATGCCCCCCCCCCCCCCCGGCCTGCACTAGCCTACAGACACCTGGTGCCGCCAACGGCGCCATAAGGTCGAACCCGCTAGTGCTGGGTCTGCGCGAAGAACATTTGGCCGCTGCGCGTCGCTCGAATAATCTGTACTGTAGGGTGGATGAGTGGGGATCTTTCTGCCCTGCTCGCGCAAGGATGCACCGCAATATTATGACCGTCCCAAAGTGAAACTGACACAAAAACCCGATCCAGAGGTTTCAATCCACTGGATCCAGTTTCATCGTGCGGATGGTGAATTGGGTCGGGCAATTGATTGCTGCTCGCGCCAGCACCTGACGAGGCTACTCTCCATGCTACCTGGGCCCAGCAGCTGCAGCGCGAGCAGGCCAATATTGCGACTCGTGCCTGTCCGGGCGACACGAAACTGGAGGGAGCCCTGCCCCCATCCACTGGGCCGAGTTGACAGAAAGAACGCGCAGCGAGCTGCTGGCAGGCGTCGTCGCGGCTCCGCCGCAGGGGCAGGGGGCGCCGCAGCCCCGGCCAGCTCCTGGCGGCGGTGGCGTTTGCACCTCGACCGCACCTGCCGCCTGTACGGCAGTCAGCCACGACGTAACCACCGGCGCAGCGCTAGGCAGTGCAGGCTACGCCGTACTCACCCCCCGCCAGCAGCTCGCGCCTGGTAGCCTTCGACAGCTCCTGCCATCTTCTTCGACAAAAAAAACTTTTGTTTTTCCGTCTGTTTCTCTTTCAGTCGGTCGTAATCCACTCTCACCGCGGTCATAAAGTAATTCCCGAAAGCTGCAATGACGTCGGTGATCGCATAGACACCTTCTTGCTGGCGTTGGATAGTTTTCTGTAGGGTTCTTCACTCAGGCACATGAGC
This sequence comes from Paulinella micropora, assembly GCA_019918135.1. Taxonomy (NCBI): domain Eukaryota; phylum Cercozoa; class Imbricatea; order Euglyphida; family Paulinellidae; genus Paulinella; species Paulinella micropora. Next base: position 189,602 of record WBZZ01000515.1, read on the forward strand.
CAGGGGTTGTCTTGGATCGCTGGCCAGGGGTCGACGATCTGGGTCACGTTGGCGTACACCGACACGTCGGCGAGCGGGTGCAGCGACAGCTCCCGCAGCCGCGGGAGGTAGTAGCAGTTAAGCAACACGCCCAGGCACAAGAAGGAGAGCAGGCACGAGCTGGGAGGGGGGAAGCCCTCGCTGGACCCCATGCCGCCAGGCGCTCTCAGGGGCACGCCTGGTGGCTGCTTTGTGGGACCTAGAGGGCCGGCGGCCGGGCGGGGGAGGGAGCGACGGCAGCCGGCGGCCAGGCGGGCGGGAGGGAGGGGGCGTGGCGTGGGGTGCACGGTCTAGTGGAGAGAGAGAAGGAAGAGAGGGGGGGGGGGGGGCGCGGGCGACGGCAGCCGGTGTGGCGACGGCGACGGCATGGCTGTGGCGGCCAGGCGGACGGGGGGGGGGGGGGGTGGGCGCACGGCCTGGTGGAGAGAGCGAAGAAAAGAGCGGAGAGGGGGGGGGGGGGGGGTCGGGCGACGGCGTGGCGCACTGTTCGAGGGGGGGAGGGAGTGAGGACGCGCGCGGGGGGAAGAGTGGAGCTGAGCGACGGCGTGCTACAACCCACCCCTTTCCCTCCTTGGCCCCCCGCTGTCTCGGGTCTCGCCCCAGCCTGAGCTCTGGCAGTCAACCGTGTAGCAAGAGCAGCATGGCACAGGACCCCAGAGCAGGGCCCGCGCCAGACACAGCGTGGCCGCGCCCGCCCGCACGCCGGGGGATCAGGGCCGCTTCCCCCGCCGATCTGCCGGCGCTGCGCGACCTGGTGGAACGCTCCTTTGACACCAAAACCCGCTCGGGCTTCAAGAATAACTGGAACCTCCTGGCGGGCGCACTGGGCGAACCGCGGGACTCGCTGCTGGTGTATGCGGAAGAAGCAGACCACGCTACGCCCGAGCCCGGTGTCGTGCTGGCGTACGCTCTCGTGACCCAGGCAGTAGCCTGGCACTTGGATATCTTCGAAGTAGACGTAGCGCGTCGGGGCCAGGGCCTCGGCCGTGATTTTGCACAAGCACTGCTCGAGCACCTGGCCCACACCACCCCGGCGGACTTTCTTTTTCTGTTCTGCCAGCCCGCAGAGAGCTATGGCTTCTGGCGAAGGCAGGGGTGGGAGCCCTGTGAGGGCTTACACCGCCACAGCATGCGTCGCCAGGTCCCGCGCCCCACCCCCAACTTTAGGCGCTGGTGGCAGCAGCAACCAGGGGCCCGCTCGGTCCAAGTACGCCTGCTGTTCGGTACGGAGGCCTGGGTTGATCCGCACTGCGTAGAGCTCCCGAGCGGGGGCGGCTTTCTGCCCTGGCGGCAGGATCTGCCCGCCCCGCAGCAAGTGGTTACCTTGGACGCGGTGCAGGTGGGCCACCGCGTGTTTCTGCCCGAGAAGATTACCGAGCTGTAGCGGCAGAGCGGTGATTACACCCGGCTGCTGTGCCAAGTAGACGACCAAGCCGTCTTCTTCGGTCCCGTGCTGGACTCCCGCGATCAGCTTTCGCCCGGGGCCGCTGACCTGGGCGTGCGTCCGACGGACGCCGCTAGCTTCTGGCTCTGGGGGCTGCGCCTGCGCCCACCCCGCCGCCCACCCCAGTCCGTGCTGCAGCACCTGGCAGCGGGCCCCGCCCCCGGCAGGCGTCGCTGTGATCTCGGGCTCGAGCCCGCGCCCGACTGTGAACGACTGTACTTCCGGCACCTGGACGTAACGTGGCTGGCTCGGGAGTACGACCTCTTCGATCGGCAGCAACGAGTGTCCGGGCCCCTGGACTACGAGCGCAGCCTGGCCGGCGACCCCCGGGAGCTGGCCAAAGAGTTCCTAGGTGTGCTAGAAGGCTTCGAGTTTATCGAGGCGGAGGAAAATGAGTCAGAGTCCGAGCCGGAGGAACCAGGCGAAGACGGGCAACCAGCCCCGGGGAGGAGGGGGCGCTGGGACTAGAATGGGATCCCTTGTTCAAAAGCAACTGCAGACTGTGTTCGACTCTGTTAGAAGCTGGCGGGTGACGCTAAGAAATCTTGCCGCTAAAACAATGGCCTTCCTTTAATTAAAACAACGTTGACTTTCTTAGCAGTACCAGCAAAGGTGCGGTCGTCAGGCACAACTGACAGAAACCCGAGCGCTCCTGCCTAGATATATGATTGCCGGGAATTTCTTGGTAGTACTAGTCTGCTCTCTTTCCGCTGGCCCTCCGCTGCTAGGCCTGTCTCAATCCTCGCCTCTGCCATAACCAGTGTGACAGCCTTGCCCTACGCGGGCGAAATTATCGAAGACCCTCATCAGCGGTTGGAACTGTGCGCTGTCCCCCAGGCTTCTGCTGCTGCAGGAGCTTCAGTGCTTCCTCCCGCAGGAGCTTCAGTGCTTCCTCCCAGACCTGGTTGTTCTGACCGGGGAGTTCACTGCCAGTATTCCTCTTGTACACTGTTCGCATAGCGTTGGTAAACTCGGCGCCGCTGCTTAGCTTCGACCGGCCGTCTGCAGAGTAGATTTTATGCTTATCCAAACTGCGCAGGACCGCTCGGTAGGTGGCGGCGTCTCGCCCAGGTAGGAGGGCGAAGGTTAGGTATGTATATGGGGATATATCTTGATAAGGTGAGGAGAGACGGTTATGTTGCACTCTCCTCGTGGGGTAGGCCGAGAGCCTCCAGGAATCGGCGCAACTCGTCCCCGACCATTATCAGTCGAGGTGGCCCTTTCTTAGGTGATAGGCCCGGTATGCTTTTACTTCCTCCGGAAGGGGTACACCCGCTTCCTCCAGGAGGTAGTAGTAGCAATTGATGTCCATTTGTGGCCATCGGAGCCTTCGGAGCTCATAGGGTTCCAAGAGATGTTTGGGCTGCGCGTTTATGCCATAGAATCGGAGCACATACGCCCTTTGTTGGTCGGACAAGCTAGTCCAGCCCATTATGGAACGAGTTAACGCCCACTCCGCCTCGGTTAGCGTTGTAGGGTCGTTCGGGATAGGGACGTATGATTCCACGTGTGGGAGTGGATTTTCCTGAGCGCGCCAGGTTGGCGGTCCTGGGGGAACATGCGCTGGGTTCGTGAACAGGAATTTCCTTTCCCGCCTCTTGTAGGTGAGCGTGCGTTCCAGACAGAGGTGCGGTCCGTTACGCTCTGGTGACGTGCAAATGTCAGAGGGTAAGGTCCATCTGCGGTTGCAGGCGTACGATCCATTGACCGCCACCGAGTTCAGCCCGCAACAGGTCACCATGAGGAGGTTTGCGTCCGTGTCCATGTAGGAACAGCTCGGGTTGTTGGACCAGACACCTCTCTCATCCATCAGTGGTGGGGGCGGTGTGGGCACTCTCCCTTCAAGTACGACTCCCTTGGCTGGTGACTCCTCAAATAGGTGAGGGTCCGGGACCCAGTTGACCTGGTTGCCGACCAGCATGTGCCGGTATGGTTCCTTCGTAGGTTGGAAGGGATTGGATCGCAGATTGGTTGTGTGTCTTAGCGCAGGGCATTCGAGCCGCAGGCGCTCCGCGTCCGTGATATCCGGGTATGTGTGCCCGTATCTTTTGAACCACCTCCTAACCGTTTTAGTTGTTCTTTGATCTCAGCCAGGGTAACCTTCCTTGCCGCCCTTAACGCAGCCGCGTTCGTTTGCTTTCGATCTCTATCTTTCCTGGCCACTTGAAGCTGCTCCGCACGTGCCACCGCACGTTGCCTCTCCCGCTCTGCTTCCATCGCACGCCTCTCCACTGCTGCTAGTTCCTGCCGTTCGTCCTCCGAGTCTTCCTCTGAGTCTCCCTCTAGCTCGCTCTTGCTCTCGACCACGGTCCGGGGGGTGCGGCTGTGACCTTTGGCCATGTTGGCGCTGGCCCAATAAGCGACACTGAGCAGCAGCAGTGGTAGGCAAGCAGCCTCCTCTGTACCGACTGTGTCTTGTTCTGGGTCAACCCACAGGTACCCAGCTTGCATGCTCACTAGCGCAGGCCCCGCGCCTGCCCAGCCTGTCCAGTCCGCTGGCAACCGCCGGCTTAGCCCCTTCAGCGCAGCCGCTGCAGTGCGTAGCACTTCTATGGATGCGACCTTAGTCGCCTGTGTGTACGCGCCCAGGTGCTGCAGTGCCGTAGCACAGGGCCCAGTGGACGACGAGGTACTGCCCCTGGATAGCTCCTCCCCCCACCAAGCGACATAGGCGTCCAGGATCTCTTGGTCGAACGTAGCGGCTTTGCATTCTAACACTTCCAGCGCCTTCTTAGTTCATGCGACCGCTAGGCGGGGGAAGGAGGGATCCAGTGCCGACCTGAGCAAACCCGCCAGGATGCCAAAGGCATTAGCGAGCCACAGCAGCTGCCGCACCCGCTCCGGGGGCTGGCCCCGCCGGGGGACCAGCTGCTCGCAGCGAGTTGCATCCACCCTGGTTAGCAGGCGGGGCACGCTCGATTTAATCCCGAGTCCGGGTACCAGGGCAGGCAGGTCCGTCAACCGGAACCCGCTGTACACAAGGGACACGTCCGGGTCGCTTAGCACGTCTAGATACCGAGTGAGGAATGTCAGGAAGGCAGCGTGCCCATCATCATCGACCGCGCCCGCAAATGAAGTACTCAGTCCTGGCCAGTTGCACCTGACCCAATACTCGGGAGGAGCTGCTGCAGCGGCGCTACCGTCCGTGTGGTGCGGCCTGCCCGTGGACAACAAGCCTCCTCTAACTGGTTGTGCCAGCCCTAAAGAGGCCAGTTGCCGTTGCAGCAGTACACAGGCTACCGCTTCTGCCTCCGTGGTAACCCTTAGCTTTTCATAGCACCCCTCTTGCCCGGTACGGGCGTCGTTCCGATGCGCGGGGTCTGGCCCCGTGCGATCCGCCAATTCCTGGTGCGACCAGTGAGTGACACTGGTCAGCTGGAGCAAGGTAAAACTCAGCGTCGGGGTCTGCACGTGGCAGGCGGCTGCGGGGAGCTCGTCGGCCGTGGGGTCCTGGACACTCCCGCGGGGAGCGCGCCGGCCGCGGGGTCCTGGGCACTCCCGTGCTTGCCACAGTACGAACAGGACTTGCTCATCTGTGACCTCTTTGTGTGCTTAACCCGAGGCCCCGGCGGGGGGGGGGGGGGGCAGGACGAGCTGCTCTCTCCCCCCCCCCCCCCCGCCCCGCGAGGGTTCCCTGGCTAAGGCGCGGGGGGGGGGGGGGGAGGAGGAGGAGAGAGGGGGCGGGGCGCGCTGCTCCCCCCCCCCGCGCCTTAGCCAGGGGCACGCTCACGGGGCGGGCTAGTGGGGTGGGCGGGGACGACGATGCGACCGCCGGGGCCGCGCTAGGCAGCGTGGGCGGCGCGCGGCCGCCCCATGTGTGGCACGAAGCCCTTCCGCGCCGAGCCCTGGGTTCGGCCGAATGCCAGTCGTACGTACCGCGTGTAAGAATCAAGAGAAGGACCCTCTGTCTCTGCTACACTGGTGCACTCAGGTAGTGTTGTCCTTTTTTTTAATCAGAGTACTGTGGCTTGGCCCAGGCCCGCCGCCGGCCCGGCGGCTGGCCGGGAGACGTGTCAGAGAGCGCCTCCTCTGTCATGCAGTGGCCGGCTGGACTTTTTTAAAAGCCTTTACGTTCCTGTTTTAGCTCTGAAAAAAGGTTTCTATTAGTCCTGGCTACACATACCTTTCAAAGAGAACCAGCATCTTCTAAACAATGACACTTCAGGACAGCTGACGGCGCTTGCCTTCTTTAGCTGTATGCCAAAGGCGGGGGAGTACTCTGCGTCGCGTTTGTGTTATCCTTTCTCTCCCCCCGCCTGTTCTTCCACTACAGGAGGGAAGGAGGGCTGTTTTGGTACTAAGAAGTACAACGCAACGCGCCCGTTTGTCTTTCGCAGGGAAGGAAGTAAGGGGGGAAAGCGCTCAGGGGGGGGGGGGGGGGAGAGAAAAGAGCGCCCCCTCTCCCGTCTGCGGGGAGAAGGAGAAAAGAAGCAGGGGGGAGGGGAGAGAAAAAGAGCGCCCCCTCTCCCCGTCAGCGGGGAGAAGGGGGAAAAGAAGCAGCCACGGTAAGCTAGCGCACTGGCTAAGAGTGGTGGTAGATCTTAGGTGCCTTGCAAGTTTTTATTAAAAGTGTGAGACGACGGCTTCATTCTGCCTGGGGGGGTAGCTAGTCTCCGTTGTCTGGCTGCCGGCCTCCCTCTCCTGTGGTGCGCAGTTGTGGCGGGCAGGGCCGGCGCTTCTAAGCCCGGAGTGCCCACGGTCACTCACTCACTCCTCAGCCTCCTGCCAGTAACCCCCGCTGTCAATATCATCGTCTTCACTTTCACCGCCAGGAGCGGTTGCTGGTGGTAGCCCTGGTGCTGTGCGGCCGAGTAGTTCCGGATGAGGCGGCCGGATCGAGCTCATTGTGGGGCAGTGTTCTTTGTAGTCTTGGGCACTTCCGTCCGCTTTTCTGCCGGCCTGAGTAGGATCCAGGAATGTCTCAAGAGTAAGACCCAGGGATGTCTCGAGGGGATAGCTAGGAAGAACCACCCCCTTTACTAGGACCTCCTGGTGGAGCCAGGCCAGAGTCCGCTCCCCGACGAACAGGCCCACATGGCCTCGAACGTACTCCGCGGTATCTCTGGGCCGCCACGGATCCAAGGTGCGTGTCGCGCTGAGCACATCATCAAAACCGTTGCTCCCAAGTGACAAAGCCAGGGTCAGATGTAAAAGCTTGCTGGAGTCGAAAATGAAGACGCGCAGCAAAACATTGTACTGCCTTCCGGTTTTCTCTCCGAGCTGATTTTGGAAGAGGGATGGCACAACAAACTTAGCCTTCCTGTCCTTCCTGTCACGGAGGACCTCTTCCACTTCCTCTCGGCTCCCGAAAATTTTTCTGTAGCTAAACATTTATTGCCGAAATGTCCTTTGCAAAAAAAAATTTTAATGGCGTGCCGCATTTTGCGGCAAAAAAAAGGTGTCCACAAAATGCGGCGTTTTTCACAGGTGTCGCGAAATTCACCGGATTACGAAACCAATGAAAAAAAATATTTTTTTTGCAAAGGACATTTCGGCAATAAATGTAAAGCTAGAGAAAAATTTTCGGGAGACGCCGGCGGGCGGGGAAAAAATTTAATGTGCAAAAAGATTCCCCGCCCGACCTCGGCTCCCGAAAATTTTTCTGTAGCTAAACATTTATTGCCGAAATGTCCTTTGCAAAAAAAATTTTTAATGGCGTGCCGCATTTTGCGGCAAAAAAAGGTGTCCACAAAATGCGGCGTTTTTCACAGGTGTCGCGAAATTCACCGGATTACGAAACCAATGAAAAAAAATATTTTTTTTGCAAAGGACATTTCGGCAATAAATGTAAAGCTAGAGAAAAATTTTCGGGAGACGCCGGCGGGCGGGGAAAAAATTTAATGTGCAAAAAGATTCCCGCCCGACCTCGGCTCCCGAAAATTTTTCTGTAGCTAAACATTTATTGCCGAAATGTCCTTTGCAAAAAAAAATTTTAATGGCGTGCCGCATTTTGCGGCAAAAAAAAGGTGTCCACAAAATGCGGCGTTTTTCACAGGTGTCGCGAAATTCATCGGATTACGAAACCAATGAAAAAAATTATTTTTTTGCAAAGGACATTTCGGCAATAAATGTAAAGCTAGAGAAATTTTTTCGGGAGACGCCGGCGGGAGGGGAATTTCTTGGTTACATTTTTTTTCCCCGCCCGCCCTCGGCTCCCGAAAATTTTTCTGTAGCTAAACATTTATTGCCGAAATCGCGAAAAAAAAATTTTAATGGCGTGCCGCATTTTGCGGCAAAAAAAAAGTGTCCACAAATTGCGGCACCTTGTGCATTTGGCGCAAAGTTCACTGGATTCACACAAGATCTTTTTTTAATAAAACCGCATTTTGTGGAGTCTGAACCAGAAATTTGTTAGCAAGCGGACATTTCTGCGGGTCCTTATGGCTGTCCTGCTGGTCCTGTTGGCAATCTCGGGCGCCAAGCACCAAGCACTACTTCCGCACCGGGGGAGAGCGTCCGCTTAGTGAAGGTAAGGGTCACGGATTGGATTGAAATCTTGATTCTGAAAACTCAGAGATTCCTACAGGGAGGAGGGCACAACACGCACACTCCCCAGAGGCCCCAATCGAGGCAAAACACTAAACCCAAAAATTTTCGGGTTTGTGTTAGATTAGTACAAGTCCTGCTGGCCCAAGGCCAGCAATCGTAAGAAGGTGCTGCGGCTGGCGTTCATGTCGCGTCCGTGCTGCAGGGCGCACCACTGGCAGCTGTAGGTCCTGGCGGCTCCGATGTACAACCGGGCCAGGTGGTGCCGCCGCCGCGAGCCGTGGGACACGTGCGACCCCGTCCGCTTCAAGCACGACGCGCTGCTGGTCTACGACTGGCTGACCCCCCGGGCCGGCTATGAGCTGTCGGTCTTCGGGCTGGGTTTCGCTAGGCAGGGCTGCGTTCTACAACCTCGTGCACGGGCCCACGGCCGGACATTGGCTGACCTTTGACTTTTTGTGGAGCGCGACAGTCCTTCCGAAGACGGAGTGAAACAGAATTTCGTTTAAATTTTGAAAAAAAGACTCTCGCCGGCGGTATTAAAATTCAGAAAAACAAGAAAGAAAATGCTTTTTATTTTACAACAATTTTTACTCAAGGCGTTGGCGCTTGGCCGGACGATCAAGTGCCAACACCGCACAGCACGCCTCCAGACGCTCGTCGACCATAGGCTTACTTTCTAGTGACCATTCCCCGGAGGCCTCGTCAAAGCGTTCGACGGAAGCGAGCGCAGTGTTACCATTGTCGGGACTGCCGCCCGCCACGTACAGGCTTTTGTTGAGTACGAAGGCCGAAGCGCCCGAACGCGGCGTCTTGAGATCACCGACGAAGCACCACTTCTGCACCCTGGGGTCGTAGCGCTCTACCTTCTCTAGCTCCATCTCGGTGTCTGGGTCAAAGTTGGTGCCTCCGATGACATACAGCTGGCCCCGGAAGACCTGAGCCGAGAAGTCGTGACGAGCCCGACGCAGCCTGCCCGCTGACCGCCACTCGTTGCGCACTGGGTCGTACTTCTCAACCTTGCGCAGGCTCCAGTCGTGGTTGTGGCCCCCGATCAGGTACAAAGAGTTGCCCAAAGCCGCGAGCCGGGCCTGGTGGCGTTTGGTGTGGGGAGCGCAGCGCGTTAGCCAGGCGTCCGTCTTTTCGTCGTACACCAGCAGCGAGTTGTGCATCTCTTGATCGGTGCGCTACGGAGAAACCCGCGACCCGGAGGCGCAAGTGCTGTCCGATCTCAAGAAGTTCCACGCGGTGCTAGAGTGGAACATGATCGACGAGCACCGGCAGAGGCTGGCCGAGCTCGTGGCGGGCACGGGGTCGCACTCGCGCTCGGAGGCGTCCGGCGAGAGCGCGCGGCCCGGCCGGGTTGTGTGGGACCCCCCCCTGCCGCTCAAGGATCCCGGCGAAGGCACGCAAAGGCGCGGCGGCCAGCGCCGCAAATCAGCTGCGCCGCGCGTCGCCGACCGCGACAGACACTTTCTGTACGTGCCACACCTGCGCGTCTGTGCGCCCCCGGCCTGGGCGGGCAAGAACCGTGCCGAACGGTATAAACACCAAGTCGTCTTTGTGCGCACGCCACCAGCGACAGTACAATAAAACGGTTTCTGTACACCGGCGCTGGCCAACAGGTATTAAAACCAGTGGGGTGAGGAATTCCTCGCCCCCCCCCCCCTTTTTTTCTGAAACGACACCCCTCAACGACGCCGGAATAGGCTCCACAACTTTTAATGCAAAACTTTTTCTCCGGCAGTGAAAAAAAAGGACCGGACAAACAACCAACCAAAAGGGGGAAAGAAAAAAATATCAGAGTGCGAGAGAAGGCCTCGGCTTGTGTTTTTTTTACACGTCGTCGATGATGACGTTGGCGTCGTCGTCGGGCTCCTGCACCACGCCCCCCGACACAACCGCCACCGTCGTGGTGTCGCGTCTCTCGCCGGGCGCGTAGCCTCCCTCCTCCCACCCCGCACAGTCCGACGCCTGCTCGGCCGGGTCGGTGGCCTGGTCAAAGGCGTTTTCCGCGTCCCAGAGGAACAGGAACTTGGGCACCCGTTTGAGGCACAGCGCGCCCTGCGACAGCGGGTCGAAACTCGCGCGGATCGAGAACCCCACGCTCGCCACGGCGCCGGGGCGCACACAGCGGCTGGCCTGCTCGTCCGTCATGACGGGGTGGCCGGGCGCGCGCATGTCGCGGATGTACAGCTCGTTGAACTTGTAGCCCCCTGATGCGTCCTGGGGTCCTGGCTTCTTCTTGGAGCCCCAGCTGCGCTGCCCGGCATTCACGAAAGTGTTTACGTTGGAGAACGAGTAGTTGGCCTGCGTCTGCAGCACCAGCGCCGGCGCTTCGTTGGGCTGCGAGTCCGCCTTCTTGAAGTAGCAGCCGCTCTTCACGTAGCGCGTCAGCCCCTTGCGCTCTTCGGGGGTCTTGGCCGAGAACTCTTCGCCCTTGCTCCGCAGCAGCACCTCGCGGAACTTGGTGCGCACGGCCTCCGGGTACGTGCCGTCGGCGTTCTTGCGGGCCCCCAGGTCCAGCGCGATGTCCTTGAGCTTGTTGCTCACGCACGGCATGACCTGGCACAGCAGCGTGGCTTTCTGGCCGTCCCCGAGCGCGTCCAGCACGCAGAAGACGGGCAGGAACTCGATGCAGGGCCTCCTGGACCATGGGGTGTTGGCGTTCTGTCGGGACCAGGTAGGCCTGGCGGAACACTGGCAGCTTTGGGTGCTGTGGCTCGACCGATTCCCAGTAACCCATAGCGTGCTCTACCTCCAGGCACTTAGCTATGTCTTCTTTCAGAGCTGGGTCCAGGTGCCGTAGCAATGACAGTTCTGTCGGCTGCCGCGTGTGGATACACACATGGTCGAGAAGCCAGCGGAGGGTATCATAACTGGCAAAGACTTCGGCGTGTTCTGCGATGTAACTCCTGACAGTCGCGATGGTGATGTTCATACTGGCGTCCCAGCTATCGCCGACCCAAGAGTCGTAGTGGTAGCGACTCGGCTGTACCAGCTTGTAGCATGCTGTGAGCACTGTTTGTTTCCTTTGTCCCGAGCCAGGCACAGGCCGACTTGCACTTGTATTGTCCGGCGGTCGACCTGAGAAGAGATCTCAAGCGAAGCCTGGTACGCAGGCGATTGGTCAGGTTTTTGTTCGTTTAGCGCAGTGGTGAAATTGTCGAGGACGACTGTCCGCTCGTCCTCTAGAGCGTAACCATCCGACGCGCTCGGTCCGATCGCGTGGTTGTTCCGCTGAAAAAGCCTGGCCTCGTCCTGTAAGCGCTTCCGAGAGGTGGCGTCAAGCGTACGCAGGTTGCTATGGCTGGTTTGCGCCAGGTTGTTCAGGTCCGTCGGGGTTGCGTAGTACATCGTCTCTAAGAGTGCTTTGGGCAGCAGTCCGAAACCATTCGTAGGTGGTCGTCCCGCTCGGCGAGTCGGATTTTGCGGTGCTAAAGTGGTGGCCGGGGGCGCGCCTACTCCCCGCGGGCCGGCGCCCGGGCTTGGCCCACTAGCGCCCACGGGTGGCAGCGCCACGGTGCCGACTGCTGCAGCGCCCGGGCGTGAGTTACTAACAGTCTGTTCATGGCTCAACTTCTGCCTTTTTGCCTGGCCGCAGCGCCCGCACCTGCGGTCGCCCATGCGTCCTGGCTGTACTCTTTAGGACAGGCTGCGAGAGAAAGCCTTTCTGCCTGCCACCGCTTCTCTTTTCTCCCTTCCCTTTCCTCTCTATCTCTCTCTCTCTCTCTCTCTTGCCCCCCCCCCCTCTCTTCCGCCTTCTTTCGCCCTCCCCCCCCCGGTCTTTTCGTACTTCAGCCACGGGTCAGCGCCACAGACTCTGCTTGGTGCCCTGGCCTTTTTCACTGGCACGGGATGGCCTCCGCCGGTACAGTACTCCCAGGAAGAGGGAACAAAAAGGGAGCCAGCCAAGTGCTGTGCTTTTTTTAATCAGGGTACTCTAGCCGGGCGGCGCGCGGGAGCCCGCGCGTGCTCGAGACAGGGAGAGAGAGGGGGGGAGGGGGGGAGGAAGGGTGCGCGCTACTTTCTTGGCCCTTAGTCATGCATGTCCTCCGGCCCGTCCGTCGGGCCCAGCCCGGCCAGACCGCCGGAGGAGGAGGACGACGACGAGGACGACGACGACGACGAGGACGACGACGACGACGACGACGACGACGACGACGACGACGACGACGACGACGACGAGGACGAGGGCGACGACGAGGGCGCGGCGGCGGCGCCCACGCCCGGCGGGGTGGTCTCCAGCAGCGGGTTGGCGCCGCTGCCGTACGAGTGGATGCCCAGCACGCTGCGCAGCAGGGCCTCGGGCTCCAGCCCGAGCAGCGGGGCCAGCGCGGCCGCCTGCTGGCGCCGGATCTCGGCATCGCGGCCGAGCAGGGCAGGCAGCAGGCGGTGGTCGGGCAGGTGCTCGTGCGTGCCGCCCGCGGGCGTTGCGGCGGTGGCCGGCAGCCAGAACTCGCGGCGGTGCTGGGCGTACACGTAGTCGGCCAGGTCCCCTGGCGCGGCCCCCTGCTGAGTGGCCCCCGGCGGGGTGGCCCCGTCGCCGACGCTGGTGCCGGCCGCCGCCTGGCCAGCGCCGGGGCCGGCCGTCGCCTGGCCATCGCTGGTGGTGGTGCCGCGCGTCCGCAGCGGCCGCAGCAGCCCGCCCAGCGACGCGGGGTCCTGCCCCAGCTGGCCCTGCACCACGGGCGGCGGCCGGCCGCTGCGGACGCGCGGCCGGGATCCGTCAGGCCGCGCGGCACGCCGTTCGGCAGCAGGTCCGTCAGGAACAGCTCGTAGTGCTGCAGCGAGCGGTCGAGCTGCCCCGTGAGCATCTGGCGCGGGCGCGCAAAGTGGTCCTGCAGGACCTGGACCATGAGCCTCGGCAGCAGGTCGGGGGCCAGCCCCTGCTCCATCACCAGCGACTGCACCTGGAAGTCCTCGGCGCGCCGCACGACCACGGGCCCCCGTGCAGCACGTCCTTGAACTCGTGGTAGTCCATGCGCAGCTCCCGGGCGTGGTTCTTCCACAGCAGGCCGCCCAGCGCGCGGCTGCACTCGGCGTAGTCCAGGTGGTTGGCCAACAGCTGGCTGTCGTGCTTGGAGAAGGAGTAGTGGCCCGGCCGCACGCCATTGCGCTGCAGCGCCACGCGGCGCCGCCGGGCGGTCAGCTCCTGCTCGTGGCGCAGGACCTCCTCCCGAGCGTGCCGGGCCGCCCGCGCGTACTTGTCGCGCGCCGCGGGCGGGTCGGCCAGCCGCGAGTAGCGCGGGCACGAGCCGGCGTCCTCGGCCAGGACGCGCTCGCTCACGAACGCCGAGCGCGTGCCCGCCGGCAGCCACAGCTGCTGCGCCTCGGGCACCTGGTGCCGCGCCTCGAAGAACTCGCGCGCCAGCGTGTACAGCACGGCGCGCTGCTGCGGGAAGTGGAACTCGTGCTCGCCGATCATGGTGATGGCAGTGAGCAGCACGGACGGGTCCTCGTCGTTGAGCCAGAAGTCCAGCCACCCAAAGTCCTCGAGCGCCGGCGCCTTGCCCAGCGGCCGGCCGTAGTGCGTGCCCCGGCCGGGGTCGATGAGCGGGCTCAGCGACGAGTGGAACACCAGGAACACGGCGCGGCGGATAATGTTGCGCGTGATGAGGGTCGTGAGCCGGTGGATCGTGCGCTGCGAGTGCAGGCCGCACACGCCGTGCTGCTCGGCCCGCTGGCAGAAGCGGCCCAGCAGCTGCGGCGTCACGTACAGGCGCACGGGGTTGGCGAAGCCCAGCGCCAGCAGCGTGTCGTACACGTAGCCCAGCGCCGTGTCGTCCCGCACCCAGCGCACTTGTTCCTCCAGCACGGCCTGGCTCTGCACGTCCGGCTCGGTCCCGACGTTGCGCCAGGGCTCGTGGCCGGGCCGCTCGCGCGCGGGGCTGTAGATGCACAGCAGGCGGTCCCGGATGGCGGCCAGAAAGTCGCACGGGTACGTGTTGCTGGCCCCGATGAAGGCGCCGCTGATGCGCGCGCACGTCTGCTCGATGAAGCGCTGCCCCCGCTCGTTGTCGACGCGGCAGATCTGGTACTGCAGCGTAGGCGCCGACAGCATCGACTTGATCGTCTCCGTGATGCTGGACGCCTCGGTGCGCCCGTTGCGCAGCCCCAAAAAGTGCTGCGGCATCTCGTCCATCACGCGCACCTCGCCGCGCTTGTCGTAGTTGCCGGCCATGGCCTTGGTCGACATGTCGGTCAGCGCCACCGTCGTGCCGGGCAGCAGCAGGAACTTCATGAGCAGGTCCTGCAGCCGGCTCTTGCCCGTGCCCGGCGGGCCGTACGCCACCATTTTGACGAACGCCGTCTCCCGCACCGAGCACTGCGCCACCAGCAGCATGAGCTGCGCCTCCACGTGCATCGTGCCCACCCGCAGCTGGTGCTCGAACAGGTTGTGCAGCCGCACGTAATAGCAGTCCGACACCCCGAGGTTGTCGACCGGGAGCGCCTGGAACGAGTACCAGCTGAGCGGCAGGGGGGTGGACGGCCGGGGCTTGCTCAGGAGCGAGAAGGCCGCCAGCTGCGCGTCCGAGCAGCCGCCGCCCTCCCGCAGCAGGCTCTGCACCCAGGGGGCTACCCCGCGCCGCAGGGTCTGCAGCCCCTGCCAGTGCGCCGACGCGCACGCCTCGGCCGACGCGCCCCCCCGCCGAAGCTCGGCCACCTCGTCCAGCAGGCGCTGCCGCCCCTGGTGCATCAGGCGCTTGATCGTCTGCTCGCTGGCCGCGCCGCCGCCGCCGCCGGCCCCGCCGTCCACGGCCCGCACCAGGCCCGCCAGCGACCGCGCGCGCGCGCACAGCTCGTCGGGCCCGAGCTGCTCGTCCGCCGCCAGCACCCCCAGCAGGGTGTTTTCCTCGGCCGTGCCCTGGGCTTCCTCCAGGTCGGGGCGCCGGGGCACCGGCAGGCGCGTGTGCGCGAACCTGGCGTGCGACAGCCTGGACGGCAGGCGCCAGAACAGGTCCGGGAAGGGCACCGCGAACGTCGCCGCCCCGCCCTGGCCCGCGGGGGGCTCCTGCACGTACCGGGCCCAGTCCAGCTGAGCCGGCACCACGCCCTCCAGCGGCCCGTGCCGCATATGGCGCGGGTGGAAGAAGACGCGCGGGTCCAGCACGCAGCCCCCCCACACGCGCTCCGTCCGCCGCCGCAGCAGGAACGCCGACACGTCCGCCCCCGCCTACGGGGTCCGAGCCACCAGCACCACCGAGCTCAGGAACTCCACGTTCTGCATCAGCTTCGCCAAAGACTCCCGGTAGTCCGCGGTGAAGGGGCACTTGGTCGGCTGCCAGCGCGGGCGCTGGCCGCCCCCGCGCCGCTGCTTCTTGGCCGCGGGCGGCCGCCAGCCGTCGGGCTGCTCGGCGTCGCCCGCGTCCGCCCCGTCCCCCGCCTCCTCCGTGGCCAGCGCGCTGCCCGGGCAGGGGTCGTACCCCCGGCTGTCGGCCAGCAGGTCGTTGATGATCCGCAGCACGTCGAAGTTGGCGCGGTTGACCCACAGCCACAGCGAGTGGCCGACGACCTGGCCGTGCTCGTCCTGGAACGCCGACACGGCCCGGACGCTGTGGGGCAGCGCGCTCTCGGCGTCCACGCCCAGCAGGCCGGGGGGCCCACCACAGGCACACCAGCAGCTTGAAGGCCTCGTGCACCTTGTTGGTCTTGGTCTCGAAGCCCAGGGGCGTGGGCTGCGACAGGAAGCGCGAGGGCACCGTCATCTGCAGGCAGTAGCACGCGTCCCGCACCAGGTCGGCGCCCTCGTGCGCGGGGGCCAAGTGGCTCTGCCCGGCGGCGCCGTAGTCCTCGGCGCCCTGCTCGAAGAAGGTGTCCACTATGTTGGCCTCGTCGGCCTCCGGGGCGGGGGCCTGGCCCCCCGCCCCGCTCGACAGCGACGTATAGAATGGGTGGCTGCCGCGAAAAGAATAGGGCTCGTACGGCTCCGGCAGCACCGCCTGGCTCTGCGTCCGCTTGGCCATGGCGGACCGATTCTGCTACGACGACGGCCTGGCCCGGCGGCCACGCCCGGTCCCGCGCGCGTGGGTCACCCACAGCCACGCGCCGCCCTGGCGCCGGCACGGGCGGAGAGAAGGGGGGGGGGGCGGGCCTGGCCGGGGGGGGCGCGGGTTCTGCCGGGGGGGACCACCCCCCTGCCCCCCCCCCCCCCCCCGGGACGCGCGCGCCGTCCCTCCTTCCGGCGGGGGCCGCGTGCCGCCCCGTGGTCCGCCCCCCCCCCCCCCCGCCCGCCCCAGGCCCCCCTCCTCACCCGTGGAGGGGGCGCAGCCGCGCGTGGCGGGGTCCGCCGGACGGGGGGAGGCTCTCCCTTCCGCGAAGAAAGACCGACACTATCTGGGGGGTGTGCCTGTCCCTATTTGTACTCTGTCCCGAGAGGGGAAAGAATAAAATCCGTCTTTGCTCTCAAAGGAAAAACTCGCAAGCGGTCGGAAGATAGCTACCCCCCCCCCCCGGCCCCCGGCGGCTTGCCCTTCAAAAGAGAGCCTAGCGGTCAGTTCTACCACCCGGCGAAAACACTGGCTCCGCCAGAGAAGACAAGAAAGGCCCCCCGCCCCCTCTGTCCCTCCCCGCCGTCCCGACGCTAGTTCTTTTTGACAGTGCGTTTTCAGCCTTTTAATTACCACGATCAGTTTACAGTCTTTGCTAATGCTAAGCGCCTGGACTCTTGTCCCCTACCTCTACGGTTGTTGGACTTCTACTCTTGTCTTCTTCATCGGAGGCTCTGTCAGCCGAGCCGGCTCTGCAGGCAGAGTTTTGGCAACCCGGCTGACACTAACATCTGTTTTGAGCTCCAGGACCGACGGCAGTGCTGGTAGGCCGGACCACGTGGAGATGCTGCCGCCGCCGGGCCCGGGACATTTGAGCTCAAACTTGGTACATCGCTTGAGCTCCCTCGGTAACTGTAGCCTTTCGAAGCGAGAACACCCTATGATCTCAAACCTACATTCCCTAGCGTTCGGCAACGGTGGTACCACCAGCCCCGTGACACGGGGGCAGTTCTGCAACTCGATGACACAGTTCTGCACTTCTAACAAGTTTGGTACGGTCGGCGACTGGATGGTCTCACAACCACGCAAAGCGAGCTCGAAGGTGGTGCACGCTGGGAGCTCTGGTATCTTTAGTTCCGGGGGCAAAAGAGTAGCGGATTGGTGAGCATTCTGCAGCACGAGCTTGAAGGAGGTACAGCACGGCAGCTTTAAGTTAGACCTCGACCGCAGGAAGAGACGTTGGCAATCCTGGACCACAACCTCGTACTTCTCGACGGCGCGCGGCAGTTTGGGCAGAGCCAGCTCCTTGAGCTCGGGGCAGCCCTGGAGTTTGACTGTGAACGACGTACACACTGGCAGCTTCGCCGGCAGCACTAGGCTCCGCAGCGCTCCGCACTGCGTGACCTCGATCACGCAACCCTGGACGAACGGCAGTTGGGGCAGAGCCAGCTCCTCGAGCTCGGGGCAGCCCTGGAGTTTGACTGTGAACGACGTACACGCTGGCAGCTCGGTCGGCCATGTCGGTTTCTTCAGCTCTCCACACTCCGTAAGCACGAGCACACATTCCCGCGCCTGCGGCAGCCTGGGTATAGCTAGCGCAGGGAGTTTGATGAAAGTGGATTTTGCTGTCGTCTGGTCCCGAAACCCTTTTGGTCTCCATCTCCCCGTCGCAGTATACATGTTCACTTTCTTGCGACTGCCGTCGAACCCGAGTTGGAAGCAGATACAGGCCTGCAGCTCGTCCGGCAGCACCAGTTCACGGAGCGCATCGCACCACTTGATCGTGATCAGACACGTCTGGACGCGTGGCAGCGCGGGCGCCTGCAGCCGCTCTAGCGCGGGGCAGTCTTCCAGCGTGAGTTTAAAGTGGGTACACGCCGCGAGCTCTGTGGCCGGCCCCAGCTCAACCAGCCCATAGCATTCGGTGGCCTTCAGCTCGACCAGCCCATAGCATTCGGTGGCCTTCACCACATACTTCTCAGCGCACGGCCAGACGGGTAGGCCCAACCTCTTGAGAGAGTGGCATTCCTCCAGTGTTAGGCTGAACGTAACTGGTTCCCGAGCCTGCAGCCCTGGGCTAAACCCGGTGTACATCACGGTGGTGGCAGACGGCAAGGCTTGTCGCAGCCCTGGCAAGCTGTAGCCTTCTAAGTCAGAACAGTTAATAAATTCCAGGGAGATGCCTCCGGCTGCAGTCAGCGCGTCAAAGGCCAGGGTCTTCATCTTGTGACAGGCTGCCACACTGACGACGAGGCTGCCGCGGACCCTTTGTAGGGTCGGCAGTGCGAGCTGCTCTAACTCTGCACAATCCCAAAAACTCAGGGCGAGGCCCCCCTTGGCCTCCCGCAGGGCGGGCGCCTGGAACGCCCGGAGGCTAACAGAGTGTTCACTGTCTGCGGGAGATTCCACCCGTATCTCGAGACTACCGACCTTCGTTAGCCTCGGCAGTGTGACGCTGCCCAGCTGAGAACAATTAATAAAGCTCAAGGCGAGGTGCTCCTTGGCTGTCTGCAAAGCGGGCAGCTCGAACGCCCGGAAGCCCTGGAGGGGACTGGACGAGCCGAACCATACGACGTCTACCTTGACCGCGAGGCTATTGACGCTAGACAGCACTGGCAGGGAAATCTGCTGTAGGCTGGCGGCCCTCTCGGCCCGTACCTCGATCTCGAGACTACCGACGCTAGACAGCACGGGCAGGGAAACCTCTTGTAACGCTGGACAGTCCTCGCAGGCCAGTCTTACGTTCCCCGTAGTATGCTGCCGCAGCGAGGGTAAGCGAAGGAACGGCAGCTGGGGGCACGAAGCCACGTCCAGCACCAGCTGGCCATTCCCAGGTAACAGCTCCAGGCCCTGGTGGGACGACCTTTTGACATAGATAGTCGCTGGCTGGGGGCTTCCACCGGTCTTCAGGGAGGTGTCAATAGTCAAGAGCCGCGCGCACTTTGTAAAAGACAGTTTTACA
Source organism: Paulinella micropora (assembly GCA_019918135.1). Classification (NCBI taxonomy): domain Eukaryota; phylum Cercozoa; class Imbricatea; order Euglyphida; family Paulinellidae; genus Paulinella; species Paulinella micropora. The sequence continues at coordinate 208,524 of WBZZ01000515.1, forward strand.
AACTGCGGGCCGTCGGCCGGGCGCTGCGTGAAGACTAGCCTTTCTAGCGCCGGCAGCCGTTTTAGCGAGAGATCGTGCTGGCCGTCCCTCATGCTGCCTGACAAGGTGGCTTGGACGAACTGGAGCTCAACGAAGCTGGGGAGGAAGCGGTTCGGGGGGACTACAGGCCCCGCGTCAGCAAACTCGGCGTCTTCATCCGAATCGGTGTCCTCCCCCCCGCGCCGCATTCGGCAGAGTCAGACTCAGCGCGCGGAAGGCCAGGTTGTGCAAGGTCAGCGTGCGGACGGGGATGGCTTGGGGCCCAGCAAAGGGAAAGCAGTGGGCGTTTTCACCGCTAAGCTCTAGCATCTCGCTAAGCTTTAGTATCTCTTGCCGGCTACCGGGTGGGTACGCCTGGCCCCGGGAAAGCACCAGCTCTGGCAGTGGCTCCGGCGGGCTCCTGAGCCCCACGGCTTCCCCGATCACATTCCAGTAGTCTTCCTTGGACACCGAGAAAAGTCGCAGGAGGGGATTTAGCAAGGGGCTAAACACGATCGTGCTGGGTGGAACCTTGAATCTGGCGATGGCCGCCTTCCACTCCGTGTCCTCATTTCCCGGCCGCTTGTAACCCTTGGTGGCACATACGGCCAGCTTGTTCAAATACTTGGGACGGTGGGTCTCGAATTCCTCCAGCAGCGTTTCTAGGGAGGGGGGCAGCCCTCCCCTTGCGGCGACAGAGCGATCCAAACAGCGCAGATGCAGGTAATTCATCAAGATGTATTCTTCCTTGCGAAATCGCCTGTCTTCAGCAAAGGCATGGCTCCAACCGGCCATGTGCGCCCCGAGCCGAGAGTCTGCATTCTCAGTACCATTCCAATCGGGAAAAACCCCTTGGGCCTCTAGTGCCGTGGCGGAGCGGCCGCAATCTCGGCGGGCCCCTGGGGGCCGTCCTTCTTTCTTTTCGGCGCCGGACATGCGATCTTTGTAGTAACAAGGCCGCCCCTTGACCTGCCACAGTGGCACCACCAGAGTGTAGCAGCAGAGGAGAGAACAGTGGAAGAGGGGGGACGGGCGGGGAGGAAGTGAAAGGGAGCCTCCTCGCCCTCTTCTTCCTTTGCCGGCTCTGAGGTTCTGTTTTTTCCTGCCTCTTCCGGGGTCCCGCTAAGCCACGCGCGCACGACCCCCCCCTGCGCCGGCGCGGGCGGTGCTGTGCACGTGTGCACCCGGTCGGCCACACGCGAAACGGGGGGGGGGCGCGCACGCCCCCTCCACCCGGCCGGCCCGGGCCTTCTGCGCCAGGGGGGGGAAGACGCCTCTTCTCCCCCCCCCGGGCCCGGGGCTTGGCCTCTCCCTAGTGCACACGTCAATCTTCCTGAGCGCCTGGCTCTGGCCGGGGTCGGGGCCGGGGGGGGGCTTCCCCTTCGCAGTCTGCTGGCAGCGGCCCAGTCTCGATTTATTCAGAAAACCAAGCGTGGAAAACAGGCCTGGTCGGCCGGGGGGACGATGATCCCTCCTCGGGCGGCTGGGCGCGGACCTGGCCGCCAGCGCGGGTGCCGGGTTGCGGAGCCAAGTAGATACAGTGCACGTCTCGGAAATGCAGGTGGAGGGCCCTGGGGCTAGGGAACGATTTGTGGCAGGCCTCGCAGTGCAGTTCAGCGAGCAGGTGGCAGGCGCCCGTCACCCACACGTCCTTGGTGAGACCCCGACCGCACTGCACCCGTGGGTGCCGCCGGTGCCTCTCGCAAGCAACGGCGGAACAGAAACTCTTGTGGCAGTCCGGGCACACTAAGGGCTTGGCTCGCCGGCTCCGCCGGCCGGCGCACACCTTGTGTTCCGCCTCCAGGTGGGACTTCAAGGCCTGGGGGGACTTACAGGCTCGCGAGCAGCCCGGCAGGTCGCAGCGGTAAGGGGCCTCGCGTGTGTGCAGGCGCTCGTGGCTCTGTAACGCCACCTTTTGCCGAAAGGCTCTGTCACAATGGCCGCAGCGCCACGGGCGCTTGTTCTCATGGATCAGCTGGTGGAGTTTCAGGCCGGACTTGCTAGCAAAGCTTTTATCGCACACGGTGCACCAGGCGGCCTTCGAGGCCGGCGCTGCGGACGCGTTGGCCAGCAGCAAGGGGGGAGGGGCCGGGGCTGCGAACACGTTAGCCAGCAGCAAGGAAGGAGGGGCCGGCGCGCCGAACACGTTAGCCAGCAGCAAGGAGGGAGGGACCGGCGCGCCGAACACGTTAGCCAGCATCAGGGAGGGAGAGGCCGGGGCGAGACGCTGTTTGTAATATGTCTGGCCTCTGGTTGTGTGTGGAGCCTGACCTCTGCCAGGACAGGCACCACCGCCTCCTCCCCCCCCCCCCCACGCCCGCGCGCGGACGCCTGACCCCCCGTGCGGGGGGGGGCGCCCCCCTCCCTGCCCCACCCCCGCGGGGGGGGGGGGGGGGGTCAGGCGTCCGCCCACCCCCCGGCCGGGGAGCCGTGGTGGGCCGGGAGCGACGACGTCCCGTCGGCGGCTGCCGCCCTGGCCTGGCACCCGTCGCTGGGGGGGGGGGGGGGGGGGAGTACGCTCCCTTCCTTGCCCTCCCCCCGTCGTCAAGCAGGGTGGGCCGTCGGCTCCTCTGCCCGCGCCGGCGAGCTCGGTCTACTCCGGACGATGGACAGGACAGGTGAGCCGGTCCCTTCTTCTTCTCCCCGGGCGTGGCTGTGCGGCGAGCGGGAGAGGTGGTCCGGTAAGGTTCGTAGCCGGGGGCGCATGCGGGTCGGCACCCAGCCCAAGGGGGGAGACTCCTCGTCCCCCGGGGGAATGGGGTTGAGCTGGCGGAAGACTGACAGAGGGGTGGTGCCGTAGTATTCGATGAGCGCCCGCAGCTTCTGCGAGTCCGTAGGGGGCGCGCTCCGAAGAGCACCGGGCCAGGGGACATACGGACGCGGCGGGGGGCTGGCGGGCAGGCCGGTGCCGGCGGCTGGGCCTAGCGTGGGCCTAGCGTGGGGGGCCGCCGCCAGGCTCTGGCTGGGCTGCGGCTCGGCTGCCTGGCCCGGTGCAGTAGCGCTGGACACCGTCAGGGGGGGTACGGGACAGCCCGCGTCACTGGCCGCCCGGCCCCCTTTCCGCTCCGTTTCCTCCGAGGCCGGCACCTGTCCGGCGCCGGGAACACGCTCCTTGTCTACGGTGGGGGGGAGGCCGGGGGTCGTCCGGGGGGCGCCGCGAGACGACGCCTGCCACGCCTGCACTGCCACTAGGTGAGCCCAGACGGCCGGTCCGAGGGCGGCGAGGAGGCCCAGCGCGAAAGCCCACCGCGACGGCCGGGCCGCCGGGGGCAAGCGGAGTGCCAGCAAGGGAGAGAGCCGCAGCCACGCTGCCAAGTAGGCCGCGCAGAGTGCGGCGGCCAGCCCCGTTACCCACAACAGGCAGTGGATCCGTGACGACATGGTCGCCAGCCGCTCGGCGCCGGGGTGGGCCTCCTCCTTGGCGCCGGGTGGGGCCCTGACCCGCCGGCGGCGGTTGGCCAGCACCAGCGCGAGTTGGCGTGTTCGCAGGTAGGCGCGGACCCACAGCCGGCCGCCGTAGAGCTGGGCTGGCAACAGAAAGGCGCCTGCTGGCCAGCCCAGCCTCGTGGCGAGGGAGGCCCCCGTGCACGCGACACACAGCGCCAGGCGCAGGGCCCGGGGGCCGGCGGGGGGTGCTTCGTCGTCGTGGCCGAAGTAAGCCAGGCCGGTGGGGTAGCGTTCCAGGCCTTCGAGCCAGACGTGCCAGGCCAGCGGCAGCAGCGCGTCCCGGTACGTCCACACCGGCCCCACGCCCGGTTCGCACCAGGGCACGAGCGCGATCGCGTGGGCCAGGTTCCACAGGCAGAGGCGCGGCAGCGCAAACGAGCCCGCCGCACGCCAGCGGCGGTCTCTGCTGCCCAGCATCAGCTGCAGGCACGACAGCCAGGCTAAGCCGCTGGCAAAGGCGAAGGAAGCTACCAGGCCCTGCCCCAGCGAGAAGCTGGACATGGGGCGGCCGGGAGCGGAAGAACGGAAACGGGCTTTTGTCCTTGGTTCTGTCTGTCTTTCTCTCTTTACTAGACGTAGCACCACCGCTGCAAGCTAACTGCAGGCGGTGAAAAAGCGTGCATACCGCTGGGAGAAGGGGGGGGGGGGGGGGGTTCGTTTCCCCCCGCCGCCGGGGCCGACTGGCGGCAGCACACCACACTGTTCCTCGGGGGTTAGGTGACGGGTGGGAGAAGGGAGCTCCCTCCTCTCTCTCTTTTCCCTTCCTCTGCCCTCTCTTTCTTTCCCCTCCTCTCCCCTGGTCTGCCACAGTCTAGCGTCGATTCTCTGGCCAAGCCGCACCCCAAATTATAGCAGATCTCCTTTCGAATCCAAGTTCCTTTTATGGCAAGACAAGACGAAGGAGCGGCGCCCTCTCTCACCCCTTCGTTTTCTTGTCAGACTCGAATGGATGTAAAGAACTTTTTTGGGGGGGTGACACAGCGGCCCACCATGCAGACTGTTGTCGTAGCTGACGACACGTTGTACCCGAGCAAGAAGAGGAAGTTGGAAGAGAAACAGTCATCCGGGCCGCTGCCGCCTGGGGAGAGCCCCGAAGACGCAGCCATTTTCCTGTGCAATTATGCCCTACCCAACGCAAACACCATGCCTAGGCGCTTCGCACCGGAACTGATTTCTATCGGCCCGTCGCCGGGGGAGCTCACCTCCTTCAGGTGCCTCGGCTGCTTCCGACAGCATGACTATAGCCTAGCTGAAATCAAGGACTTTGCCAGTGGTAGAAAGAAGCTGGGCTGCTGCTCCAGGTGGTCTTTGCTGCGCTGCCAACTGGGCTCCTGGCAAAACTTTGACTTTCAGGAGATTAAGCAAGGGCAGGCCGCTGCAGACGAGGTTCAGATAAAAGGCACATGCCGTTTATGTGGGGACTCTAGCTTGCAATGCCAGCAGAGCTTCCAAGGATGCATCTTTAAGCCCTGCGCGGGCGACAAAGCCAGTCTAGTCAGCGCCTTGCGTGACCTCTGCACAGACTGGCAGCGAGCTACGGAGAGCTCCCGAGCAGTGGGTTTTCCACTTGCATTGGAGTGTGTTACTTTTGCCCCGTCTGAGGAGGACATGCCTCCTGTAGTAACATTATTCTGCCAGGTGTGCCAGCAGAAGTGGAACCCACTCTCGTCAGAACTGCTAAGGTCAAGGACCTCACTCAAGCACTGCGAGAATGAATGGTCCTTGGCGCGCTGCCAAGCTAGCCAGGCTTGGAACTACATAGAATTTCTCAAGATAGACAAGCTCTGGTCCTCTTTGCCTGACCACACGCTGGAAATCCGTTGCACTGTCTGCGGCTGCAAGCAATTCGAGCAGGTGAGCTCTTTCAGGGGCTGTCGGTTATGTGGCGGCGACTGGGCGCGTGTGCAGGCCAGAATTCGTAATTGCGCGCCGTTGCGTGGGCCAACATCGCATTGCTCTGCGCGCGAGCTAGCTACTAACAAATACGCAGTGCATTGCAATCCGTTGGTACTCAGTGACAAGCCCCATACTGGTTTGCAGAGCTGCCATGACAAGCTAACTCTGTTCTGCACAGCAGATAACAAGAAGTGGGAGCCATCCGTCGCAGAGTTTCTGGAGGACGTCCTGGCCGGCCGGCCGCACTGCAGCGGCGGGCGTTTGTCACTAGCCCGCTGGGCTAGTAGCGCAGGTGCAGAAACAGCTGTGCGTGCTATCACAAAACATTGGCGGGGCGTGTGGCTGGAGCTGCAATGTGCCGCCGGGCACCTACAGGAGGAGTTCTGTAGCAAACACCAGCTAAGTAGCTGGGATGACGGTGCTTGGCATGAATGGACCTGTTGGCAGTGCCAATTAGTTAACACCTACGGTGGCGCGGATGGCGCGCCCCTTTATCTGTACCAGGAGCGGCCCGAGTGGATAGGGGCGAACGATTGGAGGAGCAAGTACGTCGGGCGACAAGTGTATCCAGATGATAAAGGCCTCGTGGGCACAGGAAACCCCTGGCCGCCCTGCTATGTTAGCAGGCCTGACGCCACCGACGCCGAAGCCACTGCACAGCAAAAGCTGGCCGCGAGCGTAAAACAACTAGCTCAGGAAGCTAATCAGCTTAAAATAGCCTTTGAGGGGGCACACGCAAATGGGTTGGCAGGGGGGCTAGACATACTAGAGAAATTGATGTCTGAGATCAAGCGATCGATTATTCTATCTGATGAACGCTTGCTGAAGCGCGCACAGGACATTCGGAGGCTGTTGAAAGTTGTACGTGACAACACACAAAGAACTGTTATGTTCGGCCGGTACAAAGATAGGAGCTGGCTGGCACTACTTCGCGATAAGAAATATCTTGATTGGTGCGCCAGGCAAAAAGATCAAGGCCCGCTTTCGGCCGCGACGGAGGCAAGAAAGGCGTGGGGGCTGGCAGAAGCGCTGGGAGTGAAGCCCCCCGACTCAACCTGTCCATGGGAGTCTTACAAACATTATTCTGCTAAGCTCAGATTGTGTGAATGGCTGCGCAGAAAGACGGAGGACGGGAGGCTGTCCTGGGATACGCTGCAAGCTTCGCACGGATTTACTGGCCGTCACAAAGGAGTGCTGGGTGAGTACCCGGTGGGAAAGGAGCTGTGGTTGGACCAGATTTCATCAGCTATCGATGCGCCGTGGCGGCGGCTGGACCACGACGATCTGAAACAAGGCCTCCTAGCAGACGTGGACGGAGAACTAGCGACCCGCTTGACAAAGTCCGCCACTGGGTGATTGATGTGGTTGTGCTCTCGAGCGAGGGACCGGCCCTTGGTTTCGAGGTCAAATACACCCACGGGTCAGATGACCCCGCCAGGCTGAAGGCCATTCAGGGCCTAGCTCCTGCGAGTTTTAAGCTGTTTGAAATCGAGGCGGAATGAATATGCCGGCAGCCTAAACAAGTACTCCCGACCCGGTTGCAGCTTCGAAGACTGCTGCCCCTGCCCTAGTTTAGCCACGCCAAGAGCAGGCCAAGCACGGGGGAGAAAGGAATGAATCTGCCGAGTGTTAAAGAAAAATCCTTCCTGTATCTGCCTCAGCTTTCCTAGCCTAGACTATGGTGGCAGCTCCCTGCCGGTAGCGCTATGAGCGATCGTCGCCCGTGTCAGCCCGTGCTCACCCCTCCAGGCCAAGGGGGTGCGCTGCAGGCGTGCTGGCGACACCAGCAATGGTTCAGCCGCGCGACGCAGAGCCCGAGGCACCGCTCACTCAGGAAGTGCCCCCCCCCCCTGGCCAGCGTGCTTGCGGTGTCCCCAGGCGGCCCCCCTTCTCCTGCGGCGGGTGTGTGCTGCCTACCCCCCTGGCCCGGCCTTGGTTCCTCCCGCCCCTTCCAGCCGCATGGCCGCCGCCCGCCCTCCTGCCGCTCCCGCACCAGCCGGCACTCGGCTTGTGCCAGCCGCGCCGTCGCGGACACGGCCAGACGCTGCCAGTGCTTCCGACCCTCGGCCGGCGCGGGCCTGTACCTGCCCAGCAGCTGGCCGTCAGGGTTGTGCCGGAACTGCGACTCCACGCCAGCCGCGCGCCTGGCGGGGCGCACCGCCGTCACCTGCGCCGAGGTCATGCCGCGGCGGTGGTAGGAGGGAGAGGGGGCGGGGAAAGAGGGGGAGCAGAAAAAGCAGCCAAAACGCCCGGGGACGGACGCCCTCCACCCCAGCACACCCGGGCGGCCGGGGAAGGGAAGGAGAGGCGGTGGGAGGGGCCGGGCGACGGCCGTGCCGCGGTCGCTCCCCCTCGCCGGGCTTAGTCCCGGAGGGGGGGGGGGCAGGGGGGGGGGGGGCGCCCCCCCCCCCGGGACCGCCACTACCCGCGGGCTGTATGCAGACGGTGGCACCCTGCCGGAGGCCGCGCCGGCCCGGCGGCCGGGCGCCCGCCGGGGGCGCGAGGAGGATAACGAGGGGGGCTGGGCGCCGCTCGGCCGGCCCAGGCCCGAGCGGCGCCCAGCCCTGCCTGCCCCCGCAGCTCAGCAGCCTGACGGAGGACCTGCGGGTGGCGCTAGACTGCCTAGCCTGGCTGAGCCCGCCCTCGTGGTATGTCACGGGCGGCCTGCACGGGCTGGCGACGTACGTGAGCGCCGGCGCCAAGGCTTCGGGGGCCGCGGCCTTGGTCTCCTACGAGTGCGTAGCCCGCGAGCCCCTGCGCTACCTCCCCACCGTCAGCGCGGCCGTGGAGGCGGGCAACCTGCGCCTCGCGCGCCTGCCGGAAGGGGAGTGCGGCTTGGGAGCGCGTTGCCTGGCCGTGAGAACGGGGCGGCCACTCCCCCCGGCCCACGGTGCGCCCGGCGGGCACGCTGGCTCCCTGCCCGGCTCCACGCCTGGCTCCCTGCCCGGCTCCACGCCGCTGCTGCGCAGCCTGTCCGAGGCCGAGCTCTGCTTGTATTCACAATACGAAGATTTCGTGCTCAAGAACAGGCTCCACACCACCCCCCTGCCCGCTAGGCTCCTGTGCCTGGAGCGGGCCTGGAAGGACGTGGGGGTGTACGTCAAGAACATGCGCACCGCCATGCATTGCCTGCGCTCTATCCTGAACAGGCCCCCGCGCCCCTGTGTGCTGTGCCTCCGCGACCTCAGCGTCCGCTGGCTCGGGTACTGTGCGTCCGGCCTTGTGCGCGTTTCGCCCGAGAGGCTGCTGCAGGGGTCCCTGCTGCGCACGGACGCGGCCGGCCGGCCGGTGGACTATGTCTGCAGCGCCGTGCTCGCGCCGCCCGCGGACGTCTGGACCGGGCTGGTGGGTGCCGTCGTGAAGCCCTGCCTCGAGCAGTTGGGCTGGCGGGTGCACCACGTGGCGCAGCCAGGGGGGGGGGTGCGTGCTCACTGTACTACCTGGACCAGAGCAGGCTGGAAGTGAAGAGACAGCAGAGGCCCGGCCCGGGCCGGGAGGGGGGAGGGGCAGGCCGGGCCGAACCTAATAAAACTCTTCGTCGTCACTGCCGTCTGTCCGTTCCTGGTCCGAGTCGCTGTGCACCAGCAAGCGCATCGAACTCATGCGCCGGACGATCGCGTTCGGGCTGAGCGGGGGAAGCGCACGCGGAGTCTTGGGTGGCGCGAGCACGCGGTCGTGCTCCAGCGACTGGAACTGCCGCCGGAGGTCCTCGGCCGTAAAGAGTAGCGCCGGCTGCGCGAGGGCGGGGTCCGTGGCGGCGCGGCCGCGCGGGGCGGGCGGGGACCCATGCTCCTCCCCGTGCGAGGAGCTCCGGGCGTGCGCGCCCGGGGTGTGCGAAGGCGGGGGGGCGGAGGAGGGGGCCCCCGTTTCCGCCGGCCCGGCGTCCCCGCCCTCGCCGGCCGCGCCCCCTACCCCCGGGAGATCGTCGGGGAGCCGGGGCCGCCCCCCCGACGATCGCCGGTCGAGCCCGGGAGATCGCCGGTCGAGCGCAGCAACGCTAACCAAGCGTAGTGAGAGTTAAGCCGCCGCGGCCCCTCCGCACCGCTGGCGGGGTAGGTCTGCAAGGCCAGGGTCGCGGTCGGGCGGCCCCCGGCGCTGGACCTCAGGCGGATGCAGTCCAGCTCCGGTTGGCCGAGCAGCGTGAGCTCCCGCTGGTAGTACACGAGCTTGAGGCCCGCGGGCAGGGCGCGGGGGGGGGGGGGGGGGGGAACACTCCGCGGCCCTCCGGACGCGGCGCGATCGGGTGCAACGGGTAGCCCCAGGGGATCCTGTCCGTGACAGCTTTGGTGCTCGCTTCATGGCACAGCACCAGAAAACCCGGGTACACAAACATGCGCACACGCCAGGTGCCGCGCAGGGACGGGACCCCCTCCCAGGACACGTCCACGTCCCCAAAGCCCAGCAGCGTACTGCTACCCCCCCCGGTCAGCTATGCAGCTGCAGCTGTTGGGCGACCTTCTCCAGCACCTGGTCGAACAGTGCTCGCTCGTACGACTCCTGCGCGATGAGTAGGACCTCGGCCACGCCGCTGGTGCTGGCCGTGGCCGCCGAATCGCCGAATCTCCTCGCCTCCGAATCGTCAAATCTTCGTACTCCCCTCGCGGGTGAGACGATGGAGGCACATGTGCAGAAATGCATTCGCCATTGACTGAGAAGCACTATTATTATTATTATTATTATTATTATTATTATTATTATTATTATTATTATTATTATTATTATTATTATTATGGACACCGTGATAGCCCAGTGGTCAAGTTCTACCATCTGAGCCCTGTCGCCAGTTCGATTCCCGTCGGTGCCACCAGTATTTTCATTGAACATACCGGTCTATTTCTGGACCAGTATTTTCATTGAACATACCGGCCCGTCTGGAAGTGTTGGAACTGCCCTTGCGGGGGTGTCATTAGAGCTTATCGTCAATTCTTCGTACTCCCCTCACGGGTGAGACGATGGAGGCGCATGTGCAGAAATGCATCAGCCATTGACAGAGAGGCACTATTATTATTATTATTATTATTATTATTATTATTATTATTATTATTATTATTATTATTACTATGGACACCGTGATAGCCCAGTGGTCAAGTTCTACCATCTGGGCCCTGTCGCCAGTTCGATTCCCGTCGGTGCCACCAGTATTTTCATTGAACATACCGGTCTATTTCTGGACCAGTATTTTCATTGAACATACCGGCCCGTCTGGAAGTGTTGGAACTGCCCTTGCGGGGGTGTCATTAGAGCTTATCGTCAATTCTTCGTACTCCCCTCACGGGTGAGACGATGGAGGCGCATGTGCAGAAATGCATCAGCCATTGACAGAGAAGCACTATTATTATTACTATTATTATTATTATTATTATTATTATTATTATTATTAGGCCCTGTCGCCAGTTCGATTCCCGTCGGTGCCACCAGTATTTTCATTGAACATACCGATCCGTCTGGACCAGTATTTTCATTGAACATACCGGCCCGTCTGGAAGTGTTGGAACTGCCCTTGCGGGGGTGTCATTAGAGCTTATCGTCAATTCTTCGTACTCCCCTCACGGGTGAGACGATGGAGGCGCATGTGCAGAAACATCAGCCATTGACAGAGAAGCACTATCATTATTATTATTATTATTATTATCATCATCATCATCATAATTATTGTTGTTATTGTTGTTAGTATTATTAATATTATTATTATTATTATTATTATTATTATTATTATTATTAGTATTATTGAAGTGTTGGAACTGCCCTTGCGGGGGTGTCATTAGAGCTTATCGTCAATTCTTCGTACTCCCCTCACGGGTGAGACGATGGAGGCGCATGTGCAGAAATGCATCAGCCATTGACAGAGAAGCACTATTATTAGTATTATTATTATTATTATTATTATTATTATTATTTAGGGAGTACATAGGCCATCGGTCCCTTTCCATGGGCTGATTGGTATAAAGCTCCTAGAGTAATGTTCTATGCCGTCACTTCCTTTATTCCACCGATTGGTGTGGAGACTTTCCTTATTGAATGGAGGACTGGATGCACATGGCCTTTTGGCTCAGCAATTGGCAGACGATACATATTATTATTATTATTATTATTATTATTATTATTATTATTATTATTATTATTATTATTATTATTATTATTATTATTAGGGAGTACATAGGCCATCGGTCCTTTCCATGGGCTGATTGGTATAAAGCTCCTAGAGTAATGTTCTATGCCGTCACTTCCTTTATTCCACCGATTGGTGTGGAGACTTTCCTTATGGAATGGAGGACTGGATGCACATGGCCTTTTGGCTCAGCAATTGGCAGGAGATACACTATTATTATTATTATTATTATTATTATTATTATTATTATATTGTTATTATTATTATTCGATAGCATAGTTTAGAGAGGGGAGTATAGATACTTAGCTTTAGTATAGTTAGCTAGTGTGTGTGGCCTTCTATCAGTGAGCCTTTCCCTTTTTTTTTTCGATGATATTTCTTCTAACGGGAAGCGCTGCCATTTTTTTTTATTTAAACTCTCTTTTTATTATTATTATTATTATTATTCCTCTTTTGCTGCTGCTTTAATTAGCTTGCTCTTTAAGTTCACATCCGAGGACAACAAACATCGGGAGGGGGCGTTCGCGCTCGACGTTGCACTTACAAAGTACAACAATTTCGAACTGAAGGCGTCCACGCAAGTGGAGACATGTGAGGGTGAAACTTCACCTTGTGCTCCCGGGTCTTTTTCCCTATAAGTATGAAAGATTTTAATAAACTGATTGTTTATTTTTTATTTGCAGGCTCTTCATTGTCTTTCCCATTGGTTGGCGCAAGAAGACTCCTGCGCAAGTCAATCGAGGTACTGTATGTTTTTCAAAATTCACAAGCTGCACATATTTTTTATACTTGGATGTTGCAGGATCGAAGCGCTTCATTTTTGCTGCGCGCGAGGTCGACACTGACGGCGATGGCAAGGCTGACGAAATCCAATATCAGCTCATGGGTTTTTTTGGTTTTAACCTTAAACACTCTTGCATGCTTGATCCGTCGCCGATGGACTTCGAGAAGCAGGTGAAGCCCGCGTGGCTCCTCTACGTCGGTAACCCCACGAACCCGCCTATGATTTGCAACTGGCGGAAGCGGGAGCTTTTGCTTCTGTACGAAGCAAACAAGGTCATTTCTTCTTCTTCTTCTTCTTCCTCTTCTTCTTCCATTTTTCTTTTTCTTCTTCAAATACATTTTATTATTCTTCTTCTCCACCAGCTCATCTTTTTTTTTTTTTTTTTTGTTTTTTTTTTTTTTTTGGCATCTTCCTTTTCTTTATTTTGCATATTTACTGCATGCTCGCCTGAAACGTTAGAAGAAGAATCAAAAAAAGGGCCCGACTGAGCCTCGCTCTTCGGGCAGGCCAAAAAAACTGAGATTCGCTAGCAACATTGTATGTAATATGAAAAATGAAGGATGTATGTAATATTGTTTGGTTCTTTGTGCAGAATCCATCGACGTCGACGATGTTCCATACGTTCCAGACGTCCCTGAAGAAGAAGAGACCCCTGAGCCTCCTATGCCTAAGGGGTCCAGCAAGAAAAAGCCAGGTACTAGCAAATTTCGTCTTTTTTTGTGTGCTTTTTTTTCAGTGTTTCTAATTTCTGACGTGACTAGGCAAGCCGAAGTCGAAAAAGCCCGCGGTCGACGCTGATGAAGTGGACATGTCGTTGGAGGTATAATCTTTCCTACTCCTTCTTCTTCTTTTTCTTTTTTTTGTGAGGGGGGGGCCCCCCCGGGGGGGGGGGGGGCAAAAGGTCTCTTTGGGCGCCGCAGCATATAGTTTAGAGAGGGGAGTATAGCTACTAGCTTTAGTATGGCTAGCTAGTGTGTGTGGCATTCTATCAGTGAGCCTTTCCCTGTCTTTTTTTTTCCGAGTATAATCTCTCTAACGGGAAGCGCTGACATTTTTTTTTCAAACTTTATTATTATTATTATTATTATTATTATTATTATTATTATTATTATTATTATTATTATTATTACTATTATGGACACCGTGATAGCCCAGTGGTCAAGTTCTACCATCTGGGCCTGTCGCCAGTTCGATTCCCGTCGGTGCCACCAGTATTTTCATTGAACATACCGATCCATCTGGACCAGTATTTTCATTGAACATACCGGCCCGTCTGGAAGTGTTGGAACTGCCCTTGCGGGGGTGTCATTAGAGCTTATCGTCAATTCTTCGTACTCCCCTCACGGGTGAGACGATGGAGGCGCATGTGCAGAAATGCATCAGCCATTGACAGAGAAGCACTATTATTACTATTATTATTACTATTATTATTATTATTATTATTATTATTATTATTTAGGGAGTACATAGGCCATCGGTCCCTTTCCATGGGCTGATTGGTATAAAGCTCCTAGAGTAATGTTCTATGCCGTCACTTCCTTTATTCCACCGATTGGTGTGGAGACTTTCCTTATGGAATGGAGGACTGGATGCACATGGCCTTTTGGCTCAGCAATTGGCAGGAGATACACTATTATTATTATTATTATTATTATTATTATTATTATTATTATTCTTTGTTGTTGTTGTTGTCGTTGCTGTTGGTTTGTTCTGCCACTGCCTTGTTCGCAAGAAACGAACGACTTCTTTCAAAACAACGGCGACCGGTATTGTATTCAGGGTAGTTCGTCCGCCGGCGTGTCGAAAGAAGTCGTTCAGGATCTTGTGAACAAGGCAATGTCAGAACAAGCCGCATCCATTAAGGAAATGCTAGCAGAAGAAAGAAAGTTGAGAGAGGAGGAAAGGAAGAAAAAAGAAGCGCAAGATCGGAAGGAAAAAGAGGCGCAAGAGAAGCGACAACGGGAAGAGGAGAGAAGAAAGAGGAAGAATTCGAAGAAGGAGAAGGAGGAGGAGGAGGAGGAGGAGGAGGAAAGCTCAGAAGAAGAGAACGAGAGAGTGAAGAAGAAGAAGAAGAAGAATAACAAGAACAAGAAAAACTATGATGATAATGATAACAACAACAACAACAGCAACAACAACAGCAACAACAACAACAACAACAACAACAAAAATAGTAAGAGCGAGAGAGAAAGCTTGCTGGAGGATCTCATCGCTCGGATGGCAGCTGGCGCTCTGTCTGCTGGTAACTCACCTTCCACCCCCCAACGCGGCACCGGTCTCACCGCTCCCAGCTCACCTAACGCATGGGAGTTTGTTTTATCATCGCTTGCGCTGACTCGGCGCTAACTTCAAATGCACGCACCAGGTAGTTTGCACAGCTTTCACTTTTCTCCTTCATCTGAAAGATGTTTGAATTTGTTTTGTGTTTTTTTTCTTTGTAGTAGTGTAGTATTAATCGTAATTTTTTGCACTGGCAGGTTTGTTATGGTCGAAAGCGGGATTAAGAACGTTTGTCGCGTGCAAGAGTTAAACAAACTTCTAATTTAGTTAGTATGATATTACGGAGTTAGATTTTTTTTTTTTTTAGTAATTAAAGAAATTTTGTTGTAGAATCTATGTATTTTGCGTGGCGACATCGCACTTCTCTTCCTCCCCCGTTCCCCCCTCCCCCCCCCCGGGGGGAATTTATTGTAGGTAAAAGCAATGTTTATTATCATAATAAAGTAAAATGCTTAATGTAAACAAAGATAAACAAAATTAAAAGCAAATTCTGCATGTTGGGCATTGTTATCATCATAAATTACCGTATCGGACCGGTTCCTGCCCACCTCTAAAGATGAAGTTAAAGTGTATTACAATTAATAAAAACATGTTTTAATATTATTTTTATATGTTCTGCAATCAGTGAATTGATTTCCTTTCATTACCACACGTTTTCGAAAAAGTCCATATACTTCATGGAAAATTTCGGAAAAAGGGATATCCCCAAGATTGTCGAATGTTTAGTTATAAGGGCGACCAAGATGGAAGCACTAAAAGAAGAAGAAATGAAACCAATAAGCAAGACCGACAAGCAAAAACAAAAAGCAATCAACAGAGAAAAAAAAAGAATTAAGGGACATTTGAAAACGATAAACAAAATCAATTATTGTGTTCATACTTACTTCTTAGCGAAATCCAAAACTCGCTGAGCTTCTTCAAGTGTCATATTTAACAACACACGGCGACACTCAGAAGCAATTTTCTTCTTTCTTTCGCTTTGTAATGTTTTTGAAATACCCTTAATTTTTTTTTGATATGTATATCGTTTTTTTGTAGATAAACCGAGACGTCCCCGTTTTTCTTTACATACTTTTTAACAACATTATAAACTGTGATGTCTCCGCCTTCAACCATTTTTATATGAATAAAAAAAATATTATTTTAAAATAAATATTATTCTTGTAATATACCAAGCAACCTTTTGAAAAAACTGGGACGCGAAAATGACGAGCAAGTCGTGCGACTGTGGGAGGCCGAAATATTGCTTATATGATAACCTTGAACTGCGGAACCTTATGATTTTGAGATTGAAGCAGAGAATGATGGGGGCCTGTGAAGAATGCTTCAAGACGAGCGGGAAACGATGCGGAAATTGTATATATAAAGATGCGAGTGGGCTGACCTGTATGAGCTACGAGATGCCGAATATTAAAATACCGAAAAAGGGGGCGAAATGTGCTTATTTATTATCAGCGTTAAAAGCGGAAAATGCACTCGATCAAGTTTTGATTATTAATAAAGCAAATAAAACCAATTTGAAAAAGAATGAGACCAAAAACGAAAAAATGCGGAAAGAATTCTCAGATGTTTATCAACTGACGAGCGAAACAATCAAGGAGAACGAGAAGCTGAAAAAGAATATTATTATTTTAATGAGGCGGGAAGACGAGCACCTTGAAGAACGGCGAAGATTAAAAAGGGAAATCAAGCTTTTAAAGAACATAATAATTGAAACCTGCCCGACAAAATCGGAACCAAACACACCCGAGGAACAAGACACACACGAGGCCGAGCAAGCCACACCAGAGGAAACCGACGAAACCGAGCACGACAAAACCGAGCACGACGAAACCGAGCACGACCAAATCAAGCCCGACGTTTTTGAAATATATCAAAAGCTGAAAATTATATGATATTAATGAACTCGTCAATCGAGCGATTACTGGAAGAACATCCCGACAAATTCAAACTCATAAACAATTATTTAAAAATTCAATATCAAAGACACCGACAAGCACATCCAGAAACGGAGCCAATTAAGGATTTAAATGAGTTTATCAGTCTTTTAAATTTGGAATAAAAAAATGATTGAATTTTATTATGTTTTTTTTCATATAAGAAAATAATGGCTTTTGATAAACAATGCTGTCTTTTTTATTCGTCTGAAATCTGTAAGATATTATGGGGGGCTAATCCGTGGGAAAAGGACCATTTGAAAAAAGTATATACTCGGGAATACAAGCAGAACCAAGAACTGACAGATGAGCAAATCCAACAAATCCACGGCCAACTGAAAGAAATGAAACCGCTAACAATGGGCGACCGTTTTGAACTCACAGACAACAAGATTGAAATCAATGACGACGAACCAGACCCGCGACTTCGTGGAATTAAGCACGAGAAGACCGTCATCAGCTTCTTAACCGCCCGAGATTTCAAAGTGTGGAATTATCAAGAAAAATATATCAAGGAAATTTATCAATATAAGCTGAAATTATATTCAAAGATTGAAGGCTTTATTCGTTTGAACGGAGACAAAAAAATATATCTTTTAGAAATCAAAATCAGAAGAAAAAAAAGACAGAGGGCTGAGACCGTGGGAGCACTTTCAAATTCAAATTAATCTTTACTTAACGGGATTGAAAGTGTGCGACGGCGAGGTTGAAATCGTGAAAGTGGGCAAAGACTGGGGATATATCCGCGATATGAACGGGGGCCTGCGGTTAATTCATAACGAGCTCAACAAACTGAGGCGGGGAAGGTAGCGACAACACGGGGGGCGATTAAGTCTTCCAAATTGTATATTTTTAAAAACTCGGCGACCGTGTCCTTCTTCAATGGGCAGTTATCAGACCGCAAAGTATATGAAACGATATGAGAGAGAGAGCAAAAGGCGAGGCCGTCAATTATGATATTATTATCTTTTTTATTACAATACAAGCAACTCATCGGGGACGAAAAACACACAAACGAACCATATATATATATATATATATATATATATATATATCAATAATCTTTTTTTTAAAATAACATCCACAATTTATTATTTAATATCTAAATAAAATTTAATTATTATAATATAAACAGCAACACACCGAGAGAAATGACTAAAGATTTTTTTGATATAATGAGAGAGAGAGAGAATTTTACAAAAAAGACTTGAAATATTTAGAAAAGAAAAAACAAGAGAAGGGGGGGGAAATCATCAAAGCGAGCTTATTACTTAACCGCTACGAATGTAAAGAAGAACATATCAAGACAATCATATCAGGCTTAAAAACATATAATGAGGATTATATCAAATATGATAAACGGCTCAAATATGTAAAAAATCAGCTTAAATGAATAAACCCGTTGAATTATAATGTCCCCCTTCTTAACACACCACAATTTATTATTTAATATCTAAATAAAATTTAATTATTATAATATATATAAGATACCGAAGGACAACAAACAAAAATGACCGACACAAAACCCGCCGAGCATCCAGCCATTCACAGCGAGATTATCAACACGACCGACCCGCAAGTCATAAAACACCGACAAAAGGAACTCCGCCAACAATACAAGGCCCAAGGCATCAACACCCGTGTCCAAGCCATAAAAAAGCCCCAATACTGTCGGCTTTATGTGCGACAATTTGAACACCCTGACCCAGAACTCAGGCGAGCGATATCAAAGCGACCGCGGAAGACATACGCGCCAGAGAACGGCACCCACAAATCGCAAATTATACGGGGCATATAAGACCACATACAACCGCAAAATCGCACTCATAAACGAACTCATTGAAAAATATAACATTGACCCACAAGCCAGAGACGATATTCTCAAATTAACGGCGAGGGCGGTGCGAGCATATTAAACCTTTATATACTCAAATAATCCTTTTTTTTGAACAACCTGACAATTTTCCCGGGTGAATTGATATCAAATGAGCAAACGGAGCCGATTGGAGGAGCGAGCAGACAACACGAGACAACAAAATTGAACCAATGAGGAAACGAACTAAAACCAAAAAAAAAGGGTTGAAATTACCCGGCCATTTGTTATATTTTAATAAGAAAAGGGTTAAATTTCCCGGGTAGATTGGTATCAAACGAACGAACGGAGGCGATTGGAGCCCCGAAAATTTCCCGGGTGGATTGGTATCAAATGAGCAAACGGAGCCGATTGGAGAAGCGAGCAGACAACACGAGCAACAAGAACCAAAGCCCAACCAATCACAAAACAATTTTCAAAACACATTTTAGCCTGAACGGGCTAATCTGATCAACTTATCCCATTTGATACCGTGGGGGCTTTTTGTTGTATGCGGTTATCGTTGAATTTATAATTTATAATTAATTATTTATTTTTATTCTAAATAATCATACCCAATATATAAAACTGAGAATGATTGAAATCGCGACTTCGTTATCCGATACCACATACATTGAAATTGATGACGGCTTAATTGAATTTATTATCGCAAGACACAAAGCGGGCAAGCCGTGCGAGATGTATGAGAACCTTAACGGCCGTGTCTTCTTATATGCTGATTTTGATTTGAACCACGAGGAAGACAAAACCGAGGCCGAACACTTAAAAATCATAAATGAACAAATCAATTTATTTTGTTTAATGTTTCAAATTGATCGCAAACTCGCAAAGGTAAAAATCGCAAACAAGAGCCGAAAGACTTCATTCCACATTATAAGCAAAGAAACCTCATTTAATGACCCGAGAGAAATCAAAGAACTGATTGAAGAATATGAGCTCAAATTTGATAAAGCAGTTTATTCAACCGCGGGAAAAAGGCAATTGTTTCGTTTATTATATACGACCAAGCACGGCGAAAATCGGCCATTCATACCCGTCAATTCAATGACACTCAGCCCGATCGCCGTGAGTGTTGAAGAATATCGTGATTACTTGATTTATGCGGGCGAGCTTATTATTGAAAACGACGAACCCGAGGCAAAAACGAGGGAGCGAAAGGAGCCGATACCCAACGAGCCAGAGGAAGATGAGCCCGAGCAACCCATACCCGAAGAAGACATACCCGAAGACATACCCGAAGACATACCCGAGGACGAAGAATATGAGCTTATCACTGAAATATTAAAAGTATTCAAGGCCAAGAAGCCAGAGATATCCGCGAATAACAAATTCAAGAAATCAGAAAATCAAGGAATAAACAAATTGATTTTATATTTTAGACGGTTGAAATCTTCATTTTGCTTGTTATGTAATCGCGAACACACCAGAGACGGCACAGATATATTGATTTATCACCGCGACACGGGAGCCGTTTATCTTGGATGTTGTAAGGAGAACAAGACCTTTGAACGGCTAACCAATGAAGAAAATCAGGAAGCGAAACAAGCCGAGCGACTGACAAATCGGCAAGTGTTGAAAGATATCTTGATTGAAGCTTCAAGCCCTTCATATGTCAATGAACTGATTGAAGCAGATAAAGCCGAATTCAAAGAAGCGGGCTTTGGACCCAAAGCAATTGATACTTCAAAATTCATATCAGAAGATGAACATATCAAAAATGAAATCCTTCAAAAGAAGGCGGATATTATCGCGATAAAATCACCAAAGGGGACAGGCAAAACCCAATTGTTTATTATGATACTGACCATATTGGACCAAATAAGCAAAGCCGACGGCAAACTGGTCTCTGATCCAGAAGAGAGAAAGAAGATACAGCATAACAAGTTTGGGGACACACACACCCACCTTGAATTACTCGATGCTATCTTTGGGGTGTACACTCAAACCCTGATTTGGGAACGTACATACGGCCCACGATGTGAGGGTTACCTCCAGTACACAAACCCAAGAGCAACGGCCAGATTCCTCGCGACTGGTCAGGAGGCAGTCGATGTAACAAAAATGAAGACCAATCTGGGTTCGAAAAACTCGAGTGGCATATTTCATTTTTTTACAATGGAAATAAAGGCCTTGGAGAAGGGGAAGGCAGAGATGGAAAAAAGCATTAAGGCAGCAGGAGAAACTCATCCTGCGATTGACGAGTTAGAGAAGACCGACAGAGTTCTGACCAAGATCAGACTGTTGATGGGTGCGTTACTGCACAAGGAGGCATGGAAGAGATGGATTCCTACCAAGGATCACTCTGTCCTTAAATCACTTAGTAACGCACCACCGGTCGCCAACAAAGCAGGTGTTGACCAATATGTGGAGAAATATAATTTTCTCAGATCTGCTTCTGAATTGGTGGCCTTTATCACTCATGCTCAAAAGCTGGTGATATCTGAGAAGAAGAAGGCGAAAGAGAATGAGGAGTTCGAGAAGACGATGAGACTGGAAAGAATGAAAGCAAAAGTGAGAGGTGCAAAGACACACCCTCCGACATATTTGACCCCACCGGCTCCTGCCCCACCAGCCCCTGCACCCTCGGGCTCAACTACGGTGGTGGTCACAAACACGGAGAAGAAGGACAGACAGAACATCATAAATGCCTTCAAGGGGAAGAAAGGAGGAGTGGCAAGTCTCATGCTATATGCCAAGACGAGCTCAGACAAAGACTCTGATGCTTCGCTTTTGAGCAAGCTCAAAGAGATCAATGCCTGCATGAAGGCTTTTCCTTGCGACGAAACGCAGGAATACGAGGCCCTTGTTACTGTTTTTGACCAATCTCTAGTCTCGGAGGGATTTGATCTGACACAGTACAAGTTTTTGAGAAAGAAGGAGGAGATTAAGAGAAACAATGCAACAGGCCTAGACGCTCAGTGTGAACTGGCGGTGGCCACACTCATTTCATATTTTCAATCTCATGGATACCAGCATCTCTGCACTGGTACTCTCATAGGATTTGAAATCTTTGAGACAGTGGCGATGAGTTTGAGGAGTGCTGTTGGCTTGGCGGCGACCCTTACGGAGGTAGTTTCCTCCTATGGGCTATTCTATGGCCGCAAGTCGATCATCCTCTATTTCTTTTCGGCGTTACACACAGTTAACCCGAGCAAGCTTACTCAGCTCATACAACAATGCTCGACGTTTAGCTCAGTGAAGTCCAAGAACTTCCTCGAGACACACGTGTTCGAAAATACGGTTCAAAGCGTTGCTCCGTCAGCACTGTTTCAAGAAGTGATGAGTGCATGCTCAAACATGGACTCGCTCACGGAGGCACATACGGCACAGGCAGGCGGTGTACCTGTTGGCGCACAAGCCACGTACACAAACAGTTGCCGGTTGGAAGAGACAGAGAGAGCCAGACCTGAAGACCGCATGTTGGAGGTGGTTCGCGGGCTTGCAGTGTAAGGCACAGATGGAGAACAGAGACTGCTCTTTCAATCATGATAGGCAGAACCCAACAGCAAGGGCAAATTTTCTGAGCAGGACGGAAGGCAAGGAACCGGGCCTTTTCAATATGCTTCAGATTGCCGCTGTGAACGAAGGTTGGTATGCCAATATGTGTGATGATGAGGAGTTACGAGAGGCAATCATTACCTACATGAAGAGGATGAAGGAGAAGAAGGAGGAAAGGGAGAGACAAAAGAACTTAAAGGCCTCTCAAAGAGGACGAGAAGGAGGAGCAGGAGCAGGAGGACGAGGAGGAGGAGGAGGAGGACGAGGACGAGGAACATGGAGAGGAGCCTCGAGGTGGCAGGGAACCCCTCAGAGAGGAAGAGGAGGAGGTCGGGGATATACCCCTTATGGAGGGAGAGCTGTTCGAGCTCCAGCCCCCCCACCCAGAGGAGGAGGAGGCTCGTGGGCAAGCTCCAACCCAAATTTCGGTCGAGCTCAGGCCTGCAACACTGCCTCGGAGACCGATACGTCATCCTACCCGGACACTACTCAAGGTAATCGTTTCGAGGTGGTGGAATGGCTGGAGGGGGAAGAAGAGAGGAAGGAGAAGACTGTGAAGTTTAACCCTAAAGTCACAGTGCTTTCTAATGCTGTTGTGCAGACTGGGCCAACGCTTCCTCTATGTGAAAACAAAGATGTGGGTACACAGAGACTGCAGCCCCAAGGTAGTCTCATACCCGTTCATACAGCACGGTTACCAATGATAACTGATGCAAATAGGAAGGCGAGACTTGCGATGGAGGCGAGGAGGCCAATGGCAGACGTATCGCCTCGGCCAAGCAAACAACCACGAACAGACTCAATGTCTACGGTCGCGGCGGGTGGCGAGCAAAAAGACAATGTGTGTACTCAAGTACCACAAGACAATGTCGCTCAAGTAGTAAACGCACCAGTACCGCAGAATAATAAAAATGTTAATGAGGTGAAGCAGGAGGAGAAGAAGGAGGAGTTGAAAAACTTAGAGACAAGACTCCAAAATTTGGAACGTAAAGTTCTTGTTCTCGCAGCCAATATACACAGGCCCGATGCTCTGTGTTATACGGAACTTTATTGTGAAACATTGAAGACAATATTAAAAGTTGGTAATGATACGATGGCGAATATTAATATTGTCGGCAGGAAGTTTTTTTAATCGATACCGGGACTGGGTGGACGGAAATATGAAAAATTCAACGGGCACTCTCAAAGGAGTGAGCAGCCGTACGGATATCACGGGAATCATCACACTGACCTTTAAATTGAAATCCGCACGAGTATACCGTATGGACCTCTATGTCGTCCCCGGTTACCACGGGTCAATATTACTATCGTATGACCAATTGGCTACGATGGGGGCTGTGATTGATTGCGCCGCACGGCGAGTGATATATGGAGTAAAAAGAGGAGAAGAGAACGATATTGATCCCTTCAACGCTACTGACTCTTATGAGGCTTATGAGCTGAGTCTAGCGACGGATCACAAAAAGATGGCCATCGCACATGAGGCACTTGAGGTGTACGTTCACCCCCATGTCGTAAGACCGGATGAACTGTCCTGGACCGACAATTGGGAATCCCAAGTGTGCACTGTCACAGTTCCGACATCCCATTGGGACAAAAAGTCTATTGATGACTTAATCGAGAAGCGAAAGGAGGAGATTATATGTGTCGCACAAAGAAGCCCGTCGTTGGCGAGATTCGCGGAAGGAGTAGGAACAGATGTCCATATTACTAACGGATACTGTTTCCATGCGAAAGTAGGAGAAGAAAAAAGGGAGGCGTTTGTACCAAGGAGAACGGGGCGAATCCCGGATACTCCACCAGAAACTATTAAAAGTTTTATTACTGATTTCTGGGGTGACGAGCCCACGTGGCCGCGTTCACTGTCTGAAGTGAAGAAATGCTTACGGACTTTATTCGAAAATAATAAGCCGTATACTATTATCCTGCCATATAATGAGAAGGCGATATGGGCGCAGGAAATAAGGGACCGGCTTATTGATCATCCTATACCGGTACCTTCTCGCAAGCAACAGCTAGTGGTGGCTTGTCGTATGGGAACTCGTGAGCAGAGCAGTGCATACAAGCGGAAGCTCAGAGACCTCGACAAGTTGAAATTGATACCGCAAGCATTCACATGCTTTGATGGTTTTTACACCCGTAAAGCTCCTTTGCAATACGCGAGACTCATTGACATGCTGGTGGAGCTCGGTAAAGATGATGAGCCGGACACGGTCACGTATGAAAAGACGGGCCTAGATGATGTCTCGGAAGAGGACTTAGGCTTGGAGGAGGACAGAGAACCCCTCAAGCAGCATAAGCAGATGTCTGATGAAGATTTTCAAGCGGCGGCGCGGAAAATATTGGAAGAAGGAGTAGGCACGGAGAAGGAGAAGGAGCTTTTAAAAGCCAAATTAGAGGCGAACAAGGATATTTTTGACCCTCCACATGCAGGTGGTGTCAAGCCTGAAGATTTCACTGCGGTTATTTACAAAATACCGGGTGCGGAGCCGTCACCGGCACCACGAAGGGCGAATTTGAGTATACATGAGGCGAAGATAGCGGAGGAGCTAGCAAGACAGCTGCTCAATGAGGACTTTATTGAGAGATCAACATCCTCAATAGTCTCACAACCGAGAATAGTGCCGAAGCCAGGAGGAGAATGGCGCCTGACAGTTAAATATGCTCGTGTTAACAAGGTGCTGGAGGAAGAGAGAAATCCTCTCCCGACATTAGAAGAAGGAAGGAGAGTACTGCGGAATGCAAAATTCTATTCGGTCATTGACCTTAAGAATGGCTTCTGGCAGATACCACTGGAGGAAAAGTCCAGATGGCTGACGGCGTTTGTGGTGGGTATGGAAATATACCAATGGAAAGTGCTTCCGATGGGCCTCAAGCAAGCCCCAGGACTTTTCCAAAAGGCGATGCAGAAGATGTTGAGCAGTCATTACGATGATTTGTCTGACGGTGGCTTTATGAGAAGGCGGGGACAGAAGGCGGGAGAATATGCATTTTGCTATATCGATGACATTATCGTATACTCTAACACAATGGAGGAGCATATCGATCATTTGTCCGATATATTCAGGCGCATCGGAGCTTTTGGCCTGAAGTGCAATCTAAAGAAGTGTCAACTTGCCAAGACGAGTGTGACATACTTAGGGTACGAGATCTCCCATAATCGAGTCTCTATATCCAAAGAGAAGAGGGAGGAGATTATAAATCGACCGATACCGAAGA
Organism: Paulinella micropora; assembly: GCA_019918135.1. Lineage (NCBI taxonomy): Eukaryota > Cercozoa > Imbricatea > Euglyphida > Paulinellidae > Paulinella > Paulinella micropora. The sequence continues at coordinate 233,585 of WBZZ01000515.1, forward strand.
ACCGCACTGAATTGCACTCATTCCTTGCGATGGCGCAATACTATAGCCAGTTTATACCCGATTGGGTGCAACACGGGCTAAGTTGGAGAGAATGATAGATTTTGGAGACTTTGAGAAGTGGGACGAAGAGGCTTTGCGAGCGTTTCATGCGCTCAAAGATCTTATTTACAAAGACCCGAAAGACGGAGGACTGGTGTTAACGATGCCCGACTTTACGAA
>WBZZ01000516.1:0-31846 GCA_019918135.1 Paulinella micropora
CGTAATTAAAGCCTCATACCCCGTCTCGATAATGTAAAAGTATTATATGGAGAGGCAACTGAATAATAAGATTTCGAACATAGATATGAAGAATTTTACAATGTGTGGGATTGTCTAGCCCTTCATATTGACTTCGTGTGTAAAGTCGCTTGTCTGTTCCCGTTATTCTATTTTTACTATTTATGTAATAGATACCAGAACTTCTTCCTCCCTTGTACTCCATGATATTTTAGAATTGCGTTTCGTGCTCCGCACTCTCACTTATTCTAAAACATCGTTTTTTCTTTTTCAAAAAAATTAATGCTTATTGTAATCCTTAAAAGTGCGTAGCCCCCGATGTTTGTTGAAGACATAGTCTGAAACAAATATCAAATAAATATCTTTTACAAAAAGGCGTCAAATCCATACCCATTCTGTGCTTTTAATTTTTCCGCTTCGTCTTCTTTTAAGTCTGTATAGCCACTAGCAAATTTAAATCGCACTCCTTTTGCTCGCTCTAAAAGAAACCGCATTGAGTGCCATCCACATGTGTCGCTCGTATCAGATTGTTGTTTAACTTGATTAACTTTCATTAACAAATAACTATCAGGATTACTTCTGTCAATTAGTCTTTTCATTTGTTGTTGAAAGTCTTCAGTCGGTTGATATTCTGCTAGCGGGTCATACACTTCAACACTCCTATCTTTATTTAGACTTACCCATATAGCCATCCAGTGTTGTCCTTTTTTATTGCTCGGGTCAGTATTCATAATAAATCCGTATTGCCTTCTTTTTTCTGGATTTAATTTATATATTTCATCACTCGCAATTGTTCCTAAATACCATCCATATTTTTTCATTATGTCGTTGATTTCACTAGTCATTAACCCCTTACCTACTTTACCAATTCCTACCGCATCTGATTCTGGTTCGGTTTCTGCTTCAGTCACATTTGCTTGCGCATCTTCAGGCTCTTGTATAACAGGTTGTTCTTCTTTATTGACTTGTTCTTCTTTATTGACTTGTTCTTCTTTATTGACTTGTTCTTCTTTATTGTCTTGTTCTTCTTTGTTCTCCTTGGCTTTATCTACTTCTTCTTTCTTTTTTGCTACAGCACCTTCTCTCCATAAATCAAATTCAACCCATGCTTGTTGTGAATTCAACACTTGGTCAGTTATAATTGGACTTTTGTATAGCCATTGTTTTAACATTTCAGAATAGTTTATTTTTCCACCTCTTGATGGTTTTATGTCAGGGATAACACGCCCAATAAATCTTAGTTTTTGGATAATCTTTTCATTAGTAGGTTGCACATTTCGCCGTTTCTTTCTAATAGTCTCAGCAAACATACCATCAATTATTTTTTCCCGTTTTGTTTGTTTATGTTTCTCCTCTTCTTCCGCATCCTTTACAATAACTCCTCTCGTTTTCCTTGGCGGTCGTCCTTGTGGCGGTGGCGGTGGCGGTTTTATCATAGGCGGTGCTACTGGTGCCATCAATAAACCCTGTCTATGTCGTCGTTCTGCCTGTAGTTCCTGAATAAGTCGTTGTTCCTTCTTCTGTTCCCTATCCTTTTCTTCCTGTCTTTCCTTCATCTCCGGCAGTTGTCTTTTATGTTCCCTATCCATTGTTTCTTTTAGTTCCTTAGCATCGGATTGGATTTTTCTTTCTAGCCTCTTCTTTTCTTCTTCAGCATCAACTCGCGCTTTTTCCTCTTTTTGGTCTATCTCATCAATCTTTTCGTATTTCTCCTTTCTGAGTTTGTCTAAGTGGTCATTAATGGCGGTTCTAGTATTTTGTTCAATCTCCGACAAACTCTGGACTTTTCTTAAGTCTTCTTTCTTCGTTCTTGCCCGCTTTGATTTTGGTCTGCTTAAGTATTTCATAAAAAGTTTAACGATTTGAAGTGTGCTCATATCATTTGTTTTCTTACCGAAATTAAGATAATATTTTTTACCCTTCTGGATAATATACGGCTTCCCGCTTTTATTCCTATAAACCCGCGGGGGTCTTAATTTCTGTTTCTTTGATATTTTAGAATTGCGCTTCATGCTGTCGCACTCTCGCTATGGATTCAACTTGTTGAATCTATATTCTAAAACATCGTTTTTTTATTTCAGGAAAAAATAATGGTCATCGATGTTTTGTGATGACGGCAGTCAGAATAAAATATCTTTAGAACTTCAAGGCGCCGCGTCCTCTCTGCTTACCATACCCCAGTCTTGATGCTACAGCCCCAACACTACCTGCGTAAGGCACTCCGACACTACTTAATGCTCCCGCAGTCCTTGAGATTAACTTATTACCGCGAAGAAATTTATCAACGGCAAAGACCGTTTTCCCAACTTTTTGCCAGTTGATTTTACCGCCTGCTTGTCCCTTGCCTCCTTGCTTCTTCTTGCGACCAGTCTTCTTTTTACCTCCAGCCATGTTGGTGCTTGAGTTAATAGTTCGTTTGCCGATTGTTGGAATGACTTCAACACGAGTTGTTTTAACTACCATAAAAGATAGATGAATATATAATAGAAAGATTTTAAAAATCTTTCAGCAAAAATAAAAAATAATTACAAAAATAATTATTTCATGCGATAAGCAAAATTTTTTCTTAACTCATCATCAACACTTGAGACATAAAGAAAATTAAATCTCTCCTTTGTTGCTTCGTGATACTTTTGAAGAAAGTAATCAAAGTCAAAAGATAAGTCTAAGTGTTTATACACGAGTTCCATTTTGTCCTGAGATTGCCCCGGAAAGATTAATAAATAATCTAACTGCTTAATGGCTTCTGGCCGTAGGTCGTTCAAATACTGACTAGACATAATAACCTTTGATTTATAGTGTATGTTCTTTTTTAGCAAATCACTTACGGACTTGTCTCTTAATCCACTCCCTAAATCGCCCAAAACAAAAACAACCTCTGGAGTTATATACTTACTCGGCCTTTCTTTTGCCTCTGCGGTGCTCTGTTTCTTTTTTTCTTCTTTTCCAAAGTATAAAAATTGTGGCTTCTCTATTTCTTCTTTGTCTTGTTTTACTTCTCCTTCGTGTTGCTCGTCATGTCTGTTCAGTTTGTCTAACTCATAATCAATGACATTAACACCATCTGATTTAAGAAATGTATATATTGCCATTGGGTTTCCTCTGTTCTTAAAGTGCTTTACCATTGCTTTATAAATGTAGTCCTTGTGTATTGTTGAAGCAATAATGACAATACGAGTTTTTCTGTCTGTAGTCCGTTTCAGTATTTCAAAGAGTGCTGTTGTCTTACCGCTCTTCTTACGGGCAAGCAAAAATATGTTAGCATACGGCTCATTAAATAATTTATAACCTTTTGCTTTTTTATCTCCGTTTCCATCCTGCTTCACAGGCTTAACTTTGACGTTGTTAATCTTAAGCATGATATTTTAGAATTGCGCTTTACTGCCCGAAGGGCGTAATCACTCTACGAGATGGTCGTGCTGTCGCACTCTCTCTTATTCTAAAACATCGTTTATTCTTTTTGGTTTAAAATAAATCGGTGTTCGATGTTTATCAACAAACGGGAGTTGCAGTAGCAACGAGAGTGTAGTTGATAAATATCATTATTATCCTAAGAATTCTAAGCATACAACAATTCTTCCCGCTAAATTTCCTGTGTCAATATTTCCGCTGTCAGTTTCAAGGACTTTAAATGTATATTGTCCGTCTGTCCATCCGACAACACCCAAATTATACCCGAGATTTGAAATGTTTGCTGCGGTGCTATCCGCAAATGTTCCAATAATTCCAATTCTATCCATATAAAGAATTCTTGTTTTGGTTTCGGTCTGGTCGTTCATATAGTGGATAAATTTTACATTCATTTTGGTGGGTGTGAATGACATTTGAATATTTTTATTAAATGTTTTGCTTCCTCCAGCAAAATCATTGCTCAGAAAAATAATCTTTTGGTATTTGAACTCACTCATCATATATTTTGTATAATATAAAAAAATGATTTTAAAAAAATATTCTTGTTTATGTGGTCTGTGTTAGGTAGGACTGCCTGCGACTTTTACTCACGGGTCAGTGAGAAAAAAAAATGAGAGTTGTGCTTATTGTATTCAGAAAGGAATAGAAACAAAATTTAAATGTGTGTATAAGCCTATGAGTGATTGGTGTGTTAGTTTTGATAAAGTCATTCCTTTAATTTGCTCAAATGATGCTATGTGGTATAAAACTCAAGTATATGAATGTAATTCTATTTAAACATAACGAGAATAAACGGTATAAAACGATGCCTGACTACAAACAAGGTAAAATATATGCTATCAGGGCGTACCAAACGGATCAGGTGTATATTGGTTTAACCGCTCAACCATTATACAAAAGACTTTATTCTCATAAAAGAGAATATAAATGTTGGATGAATGGAAAATTTAATTATGTTTCTTCTTTTGAAATCGTCAAATATGATGATGCTTATATTGAATTAATTGAAGAATTTCCTTGTAATAACAAAATGGAACTTGAGAAAAGAGAAGGTGACTGTATTAGACAAACAGAAAATTGTGTAAATAAAATAATAGTAAGAAGAACCAAAGATGAATATTATCAAGATTACAAAGAACAAATAATACAAAAAATGAAAAAATACTATGAAAAAAATAAAGAACATTTAACACAGAAAATGAAAGGATACTACGAAGAAAATAAAGAGCAATTATCACAGAACATGAAAGGATACAGAGAACGGAATAAAGAATATTTGTTAAAAAAGAAAAAAGATTATTATAAAGAAATAAGACAAAAAAAATCACTTGTGAGTGTGGTTCAATTTTGTCAGTACATAGTTTATCGCCTCATAAATCAAAGGAAATACATTATGACAATATGATCGGATTATCCTCTTTTGGTTTTTAATTTACTTCTTACCACCCCCAGAACTTGGAGAAGGTAAAACGATACCGACCATCAACGAAATGAGCCCCACATAGACATTAGTTTGATTACAATCAAGATTATGGTTAGAAAGTTTTACGATCGCTAACGAGACTATAGCAATAATGATACCCATTTGAAATAAGTATTTAATTAATCTGCTATCCGTTTTTTTTGTCATACAACAGCAGTCCCAACTATCGGTGTATTCATGCTCTATCTTTTTTTCCTCAGTCTTTAGTTCTACTTCAAGAACACGAGACTTTAATTCTGGAGTTAGTTCGCCATCCATATCCATAATAGGTGGTGGTCTGTGAAGTCTAGTCGTATTATTTGACATTTCCTCTAATTTCTTGTAGTATATTCATAAGATTTTTATTTTCTTTTTCTAAATTAACTACCTTTTCTGATAATTGTTGAACGGCCTTAATTAACGGGGCAATAAACTCGGAATAACCTATGCCATAACCGACATCACCACTAATAGTATCAATACATTTAACATCTTCTGGCTTAACACTCACACCTTTCAATTCACATTCCTTTCTTTGCTTTGGACACGGAACTATAATTGTTTCTTTTATAAAACCGCCAAAATCTAGCATATCCATTTCTGTTAGTATTTCTTCTAATTCCTGTGCTATTAAGCCAGTCCTACATTTCTTTTTGTCATCAATCATACGATAGCAAACTGGATTTAACTTATTAATAAAATCTAAGCCTAGACATTCCTTTATATCTTCTTTTTTTCTCCTGTCTGAATATTGAATTGGATTAGACAATACCCATAATTGTCCATCGCTTGCTTTCAAAGACATTAAAGCAGTATTTGAACCATTCTCCCATATGAACCCACTCGTTGAAGAATTATTCACTCTAAATCTAATAGCATAAGAAGTTAATCCTCCGCCTACTCCTCCTGCTGGTGCTGTTCCTCCACTTAATGATTTACCAGAACCAGACTGAGACATATAAATCCCCCAGTTTGAATCACTGGTATCCCATACAAATATTCCTCTCGCATTCGTCCCGTCTGTTTGTCCTTGAATTCCTATTTTCGCTCCATTATTAGTTGTAGTAGTTAGCACACCAGAGTATGTAATCCCCGCATTCGCAGTTAATAATCCCGCTGTGCTTATGTTCATTGCCTCAGTGAAAGATATATTGCTTCCTGCCGTTATTCCTGATTTATAATAAAAAGCGAGTTTACCACCTTTTTGAATTAGAAAGTTTGAACCGCTGTGGCTTGATTTCCAGTTCGTGCCATCAAAATAAGCATCAAAACTTAAATTGACATTGTCGTGTGCCCAGTTCAATAATTGAAATGTTGGATAAGCATCCGCCGTTGTTATTGCTTGTAAGTGTGCTCCTCCGATATTTGAAGCCGTCCCGTATATTTCTAAACCACCTGACGCTCCCACTCCTTTCGTTGAGTTGCCTATGATTATCGGTTTGCCTGATGCTGTTGTTATTTTGTCGCTTGTTGCCAATGTCGTTGTTGATATCCCCGCGGTTGAAGTAATTGTCGTTCCAGTTATTGTTCCGCCATTTGTTATATTGTTTGAGTTCATATCTAAGGCACCATAAAACCGCATACCCCCAGCATTGTTAAAACGGACAATGTCAGACGAAGCACTTTTATTATCCAAAAGTTTTGAAATATAAAGTCCCGCCCCTTTTACATCAGATGCTACATTCGTAAATACATAACCTCGTTGGTTCGCGGTTCCACTTGTAGCGGTATTTAGAGTAAATAAGAAATACTGATAATCTCCTGATGTCTGTGAAAAGAATACATCACCTCCATTTTGGTTTAATATCCTCGCACCATTATATGTGATATTTCCTCCATTAGTGATAGTTTGATTATTAAAATCGGCATTGTTCGTTAAAGTTAGATATTTTATCACAGTGCTCGCCCCATTAAATGTTTTGCTTCCTGTTATGGTTTGGTCTGTTGATAGTTTTACATTTTGCCCGTCCAATGTGTCCGCATAACCTTTTGTCGCTCCGTCCGTTGCTAATGTCGGAGTTCCAATGTTGGCTATTTTGCTACTATTACAATCTAGCCCCGAAGCATTTACCCAACCGACAATCGTCCCGTCAATAATAAAACTTATTTTTTTCGCAGAAATTTCAAAGTTGTAATATGTTGCAGTTTTCATATCCAAACTAGCAATTGACCCGATATTACTGGTAGAATTGAAAACGATAAATGTGCCCTTTGTTGTTGAATTGATTGAATTTCCCGTTATTTCAACACCACTGCTATATGTCTTAATTCCTGCTATGGTTTGGTTTCCTGTTAGTTTCACATTTTGCCCGTCTAATGTATCCACATAACTTTTGTTTGCTCTGTCCGTTGTTGCTGATGGTGTGGCTAAGTTTGTTATTTTGTTGTTATTCAAAGATAGTGTAGTGCCAGTTGCGGTTATAATTAAAGTATTACCTGAATATAACTCAACATACGACCCCGTTATTTGTATCGGATACCAAGTCGCTGTTGCTGTCTTTTGTAAGGCAATCATTCCTATTTTTGTATCAAAGGCTATGCCAAGGCCGTCAAAAGTAGTTGGATTGGATGAACCACTTACTTCCAAAGTTGATGTAAATTTTTTATTCCCTGCTATGGTTTGGTCTCCTGTTAGTTTAACCACCGAAGTGTCAAGAGTAGAAACATCCACACCATCAACAAGATTCACATTTGTTATGCTTTGACTTTTCATATCAATCCCCGCACTAGCATTTATTATGTTGCTGAATGTTTTGGTTCCTGCTATGGTTTGCTCTCCTGTTAGTTTGACCACTGAACCATCAACTGCGAGATTAGCGAGATTAATTCCATTATATGTAGAAGCCCCTGAAATAGCATAACCATTCATATTTAGTCCTCCAGTCATACTGGCTGTAACGTCTAATCTAAGAAAGGGCGGTGTGGTGTTTCTCCATTGCCCCGTGCTATACATAATCAGTTGATTATCTGCTGGAAAGCCTGATATTGTCACATCGCTATGTGTGTCTATACTTCCAGATGCTGTCACCTTATTATTATTATCATTATGCTCAAATATCCATTCATCAACACCTTTGTCATTTAGTAAATTAACTCCTGTTATATTCTTCATTCCCATACCAATATTGCCGAATTCATCAACATTTATCGGAAAGGTTTTATTGACCCAGTTTATTGAGTTATATGTTAGATAACTATTCATCGCCACTGGTGCTGTAATGACTACATCTGAAAGTGTGTCAATTGAACCAAGTGGTGTATTCTTCCATTTACCTTCTACATCGTTGTAAGTTAAGTATTGTCCGCTTGCTTGTGCAAATATATTTGTGTCTATCAAATTGTATAAACTTGTTTGGTGAGGATTAGAAGTATTAGAGCGGTGCTGAGTTGAGGCTTTGACTTCGTCATTATCCCTTACTCGTTGCTCTGTGTAGCATAAATTTTTTCCTTCTTTTATGTCTGTAGTTGATTTTAAAGCGAGCCGTGTGTCAAAGCGGTTATCAGTGTAATAAAGATTTATCGGGTTTTCATCTTCTGGCACTCTGTCTGTGTTTAAGCCTGTGATATTAGTATTAGTAAGGTCTAAGTTAAGTATATCTAGACTATCAACGGCCAATTCTGACAATCCCAAGAGCGACTTGAAGGAGGAACCTGCCATATTCGTATTTTAAGCAAAAAAAAATTAAGAAAAAATTAATCGGAAGCGATGTTTTATGATGACGAAGTCAGAATAAAATATCAATTAAATATTTAATTTTAAAAATACTAAAATATATTAATCTTAGTATAGAATATTTTTAGAATATAGATTCAACAAGTTGAATCCATAGCGAGAGTGCGAAGCACGAAGTGAGATTCTAAAATGCCGTCTCCCGAAGCAAGTCGTAAGAACTGGGGGAGTGCTGTTGAAGGAATAAAAGCGAAAGCAAAACAACGAAAGATGGAACATGCCAAAAAGGTTTTGGAACAATACCGAAATGCGGTTAAAAGTGAAGACGAAGACATGGAACAAAAAATAGCGGAGATAGAAAATAAGAATGTGGCGAGCGATATTGTTAATGAAAAAGACCAAGATGACACACCCGAGCAGAGTGATAGCGAAAATGAGGTTGATTTTACTGATATCATTGCTGAAAAGATTGCAAAAATGAAGATAAGAAGAAAGAAAGCGGAAACAAAGAGGGAAAAAAAAGAAGAGTAAGAAGTCAGAGCCAGAGAGTGAAGAAAGTGAAAGTGAGAGTAGTGAAGAAGAAGAACCGAAGCCAAAGAAAGGCACAGGTAAGAAGTCTAGTAGTGTGAGTGTAAAAGTATATAATCAATCTTCTGGTGGTGCTAAGAAAGAAAAAAGCGATGTTGAAAAATGTTTCTTGAAGTTTTAAAAGTTTGAAATCAATAATTCTCTCACTGCTTTTCTGTCAGAACCATTTAATACATAAGTTGTTTTAACTTTCCTTATCTTAAAGTCTTCAAAGATATGTTTTATTTTTTTTGGAATAGTTATAAGATAAAATAAATTTACCTTTTATTCCTTTTACCGCATTAAATACTTCCTCTGGAGACACAAGGTGTTTATATCCCCATCGTTTATTTTCTCCTTCATCGTATGGAGGGTCGAGGTAGAAAAATGTGTCAGGCGAGTCGTATTTTTTTATCACTGCTTTAAAGTCTTTATTTAATACTATAGTGTCTTTCAATCTATCTTTTAATTTTTCAATGTTTTTCTTAAAGTTTTCTCCATGAGGTGTCTTTGCTTCTTCTTTCTCTCCAACATAACTATTTCTATTTCCTCCAAATGAGTTAAATGATATATATAAATTTCTGTAAAGTCTCATACTCGGTTCTTTGAATTTCCCTTTTTTAAATGTTTCAAATTTGCTTCTTGAAGGTGTAAAATCATATCTATTAATTGTCTCTGCTGGCACTTTCTTCATATCTTTCCATATGTGATAAATATCTTTATCCAAATCATTGATGACTTCTAAATCAGAAGGTTCTTTTTTTCTAAATATGCTTCCAGCACCGATGAAAGGTTCAACATAAACTGAGATGATATTAATGGAATAATCACTTTTTTCAGAAAATGTTTTCCTCCTACCCTAGGAAAAAATGACATATTATATAATATAGTATGGAAAATAAACATACAATTATTAATAATCAAAATCGTAATAGTCAATTAGAAGACACACCAACTGGAGAAGAAATTCAAAGAACAAAAGAAGAAGCCCTTGAAATACACCACCAGAAAAAGAACCCGAAAATATGGAATACTATATGGGCGGACAAACCTTTAGACCAAGTGTTCCTAGATTTGGCGGACACGAGTAAAATAAAGGACAAAAAGGGGAATAAAGGCTATGCTTGGATGCTTTGTTGGATCGATTGTCATTCAAGATATTTAATAATCATTCCATTAAAAAATAAAACAGCGAAAGAAGTTTATTATGCTTTGAAATCTATACCTTATAAACCTAAATCAATTACAACAGACAGCGGAGGAGAATATAAAGGTGCTACTCGTGATTATTTTATTCAAAATGGTATTAAGCACGATGTGGTTGAAGTAGGGGACCACAGAGCCTTAGCGGTTGTTGATAGAGTTATAAGGAGTATTAGAAGGTGGTTGGATTTATTATTTGAAACTAATAGAAATTTTGATTGGGTAAGTTATATTCAAGATTTGGTTAATGCTTATAATCATAAACTTCATAGAGGAATTCAAGCCAGACCGGTGGATGTCTTTGCTAGAAGAGACAAAAAAAGCAAGTCATAACTAGAGATAACCTTATTAATGAATTCAATATCAGAGATAGAGTTCGTAAGGAAAATAAAAGGCTAATGTTTGCGAAAGGAGGAAAGAGTTTCAGCAAAATTATTTATAAAGTTAAAGGTCGTTCCGGATTTAAAATCATACTAAATAATGACGAGTTAGTAAGCCCGAGGGATTTATTGAAAACTGATTTTACTAAACCAATTGAAGAAGAAAAAGATATGAAAGAGCAAACTAAAGAAGTTATAAAAGAGAAGAAAACAAAAGAATTGCTAAAGAGAGAAGAAATAGAACCAGAAAACATCAGAACAAGTAAAAGAAATAGAAAGGCAAAAGTAAAAATGGACCTGTAATTGGTGGCACTATATACTGCTAAAAATGTTATCACATGGTTTTCAAGCGGGGATACGGAGGAACTAAAGAATTCTTTTCGTCTTTCCATTCCCAGACAATTTTTATTAAAAAAATTTGTGAAATATTTTACAAAAAAATAAAAAAAATAGATAAGTGTGCTATAGTAATACCTATAGTAGTAAAATTTATTGATTTTGATATTGGTGTGTTTTTTTATGTCTTGATAAATTCGCTCTTGATACTTCTGCTCCACATTCACATTATATTTTTTCTTTTGCTTTCTTGTTTATTTTATCTCTGTTAGTAGTATAATATCCTTTTTTTAATACCATTTTTTCGTGCCCTCAAAATGGCTATTTAAAAAAGGATTGGCTCTCCTATTGCTAGTTTGAACTTTCAATACAAAGCAACAAAACAGCAAAATAAAAAAACGGAAATTTTGATGAATACGAAAAAGAAAAATAAAGAAATCTCTCTTGCTCTTAATCTCGCTTTTAAATAAAAATAAAAATCAAGCAAAATTTTTTTCCGTTTTACTTTTACTTTTAAATAAAAGCAAGAAAAAGTTAAAATTTTTTAAGGTTTAAAAAAAAAACACACCGCACGAGCACCGACGGAAAACATATATTATACAATAAGAAAAAATGAATTTACGACCACTGCGACACTGCGACAAAAAAGTGAAATTTTGTCGCAACCTCTGCGACACTGCGACACCGCGGTGTCTTGGTGTCGCATGGTGATATTCCGGAAATAGAATTTTCTAGAATTTTCTTAAAAAAATTGACTTACGGCAATACTTCAAATACCATTTTTCCTGTATCATTGGTAGGATTACGGATTGAGGAGACTAATGGGTTCGGCGTAGTCATTGAGATTTTAGGTTGCGGGTTCAAGTCCCTCACATTCGGGCAATCCTTTTATTTTTTTTGCCTAAGTTGAATTATATAAGTCAAAATATTGCCTTAAGTTGAATTATTTTTTAATTCAACTTAACTTACAAATCCAATATTACCTTCGCCTTCCTCTCTCTTTTACTCGTTCTAATATTTTCTGGTTCTATTTCTTCTCTTTTTAATAACTCTTTTGTCTTTTTTTCTTTAATTACTTCTTTGTTCATATCTTTTTCTTCGTCAACGGGTTTATCAAATCAGTTTTTAATAAATCACGGGGGCTTACCAACTCATCGTTATTTAATATGATTTTAAACCCTTTCCTACCTTTGACTTTATAAATAATTTTGCTGAAAGTCTTTCCGCCCTTTGAACAAACATTCCTTTTATTTTCTTTTCTTACATTATCGCCAATATTGAATTCATCAATTAAATTATCCCGAGTGATACTCTGTTTATTTTTATCTCTTCTAGCAAAGACATCTACTGGTTTGGCTTGTATCCCTCTATGAACTTTATGATTGTAAGCATTAACCAAGTCTTGAATATAACTTACCCAGTCAAAATTTCTATTAGTTTCAAATAAAAGGTCTAACCACCTTCTAATACTTCTTATCACTCTATCAACAACCGCAAGTGCTCTATGGTCGCCAACTTCAACGACATCGTGTTTAATTCCATTTTCAATAAAATAATCACGAGTAGCACCTTTATATTCTCCTCCGCTGTCAGTTGTAATTGACTTTGGTTTATAAGGTATAGATTTCAAAGCATAATATATTTCTTTCGCTGTTTTATTTTTTAGCGGAATGATTATTAAAAAATCTGGAATGGCAATCAATCCAAACGAGCATCCAAGCATAGCCCTTATTGCCTTTCTTATCTTTTATCTTACTCATATCCGCTAAGTCTAAGAAAACTTGGTCTAATGGTTTATCAACCCATATCGTGTTCCATATTTTTGGGTTCTTTTTCTGGTGGTGAATTTCAAGGGCTTCTTCTTCTTTTGTCTTTTTTGTTTCTCCCGTTGGTGTGCCCTCAAGTTGGCTATCCGCATTCTGTGTATTAATAATTGTATGTTTATAGTCCATATTATATACAATGAGATTTTTAAAGTCCAACATTAAGAATAAAAAATATAAAGTCATTAGTCCAAAAGGTAAGGTTATCAATTTTGGTGATACTAGATATGAACATTATAAAGACAGCATAGGACTATATTCACATTTAGACCATTTAGATAAAGTAAGAAGAAAAAATTATAGAGCAAGAGCAAAGGCTATAAAAAATTCAAAAGCTGAATTAACTTATAATAATCCAGAGTATAGTAATTATTACTCATATCATTTCCTTTGGTGAATTTAAAATTTTAAAAACACTCTATCTATTTCATCACTTTTTTCTTTCTTAGCACCTGAAGATTGATTATATACCTTTACACTTACACTACTTGATTTTTTACCCTTACCTTTCTTAGGCTTGATTTCTTCTTCACTACTCTCGCTTTCACTTTCTTCACTCTCTGGCTCGGGCTCTATCTTCTTGCTCTTCTTCGCTCTCTTAGTCTCCGCCTTCGCTCTTTTGATTTTCATTTTGGCCATCTTTTCGGCAATTATATCAGTGAAATCAACCTCGTCCTCACTCTCACTCTTTTCCTCTGGGCTATCATTATCATGTTCAGTAATAATATCCTTAGCCAAGTTCTTTTCTTCAATTTTTTTTATTCGTTCCTCCATATCTTCGTCTTCTTGCTTTACAGCATTTCGGTATTGTGCTAATACATTTTTAGCATGCTCCATCTTTCGTTGTTTCGCTTTCGCTTTTATTCCTTCCACAGCACTACCCCAATTCTTACGACTTGCTTCAGCGGACGGCATTCTATACTAAGATTAATATATTTTAGTATTTTTTAATAATTAATTGATATTTGACAATTTCACTTTTATCTTGCTAATCGCAAGATTTTTCGTTTATTGTCAAACGTCGTTTTAAAATAAAATTTTATTCTAATAATATAGGAAACGATTTTCTAAAACACGCGAAAGCGAAGCGAAAGTGTGAATTTAGAAAATCAATGTCGCAATATAAATCACTCTTAGGCCTTAATGAGTTGGCGGTTGATAGTCTAGACATAAAAAACTTAGACCTTACCAACACAAACATAGTGGGCTTATACACAGATAGGGTGCCAGAAGATGCTGACCCCGTAAATCTTTATTACACCGACGGACGATTTGATGCGAGGTTGGCTTTAAAATCAACGACGGACTTAAAAGAAGGCACTAATCTATACTATACTGATGGTAGGTTTGATGCGCGACTAACTACTAAATCAACCACTAACCTAGCCGAAGGCACCAATTTATATTATACTAATGCTAGGTTTGACACTCAATTAGCAACAAAGAGCACAACCAACTTAACCGAAAGAACTAACTTATACTACACCACAGCAAGGGCTAATACAGATTTTGACACAAGGATAGCAACTAAATCAATAGATGCTTTAAGTGATGTAATCATAACAGGCACACCCGCCGATAACCAACTACTCATTTATAGCACGGGGCAATGGAGAAACACAAACTCACCTTTTCTAAGATTGGATGGTCTCGCTATGATGTTTGGAGATTTAAATATGGGGGGTTTTAATGTAGCAAATGTCAATTTAGTTGATGGTATTGATGTTTCGGCTCTTGACACTTCGGTGGTAAAACTAACGGGAGACCAAACCATAACAGGGAATAAAACATTTACTACTTATGTGGCCGTAAAAGACTCAAATCCTTTAAACACAGGCAAATTATTCTTCAATTACAACAATAATATGGGCTCTATCTATTCGTCGGAGGCAGGCGGCGCAACGGGCTATCCATTATCTTTTGTCTGCTCGTCCATACTTTTTGCTCCAACAACAGGTGGTGGAATGACATTGACAAATAATGTTTTAAGTTTTAACAGCACGACAGCAATCAGCGGATTGCCCGCGCCATTCTATGACAATGATGCTTCAACAAAAGCATATACCGATACAAAACTAGCCAAGGACGGAACAACGGCTATGACGGGAAGTTTAAATATGGGCGGTTTTGCGATTACAAATGTTGGTAATGTTGATGGTATTGATGTATCCACCCTTGATACCGCAGTCGTTAAACTAACAGGAGACCAAACTATAGCAGGAACCAAAACATTCAGCAACATAATAAATGCTAGTGCGGGGATTGATATGAAAAGCCAAAGTATAACAAATGTTAATCTTGTTGATGGTGTGGATGTTTCTACTCTTGACACTTCGGTGGTTAAACTAACAGGAGACCAAACCATAGCAGGGAATAAAAAATTTACTTCAACAATAGAAGTGCGGGGCGCTACTGCTCCAACCGCTTTTGATGGTATCGGTGTTGCCTTTGATACGGCGACAAATATAGGAATGATTGCCGCACAAAAAATAGCAACTGCGACTTATTATCCGATACAAATAACGGGGTCGTATGTTGAGTTATATTCAGGTAATACTTTAATTATAACCGCAACTGGCACTACACTATCTTTGAATAACAACAAAATAACAAACTTAGCCACACCATCAGCAACAACAGACGGAGCAAACAAAAGTTATGTGGATACATTAGACGGGCAAAATGTGAAACTAACAGGAAACCAAACCATAGCAGGAATTAAGACATATAGCAGTGGTGTTGAAATAACGGGAAATTCAATAAATGCTACAACAAAGGGCACATTTATCGTTTTCAATTCTACCAGTAATATCGGGTCAATTGCTAGTTTGGATATGAAAACTGCAACATATTACAACTTTGAAATTTCTGCGAAAAAAATAAGTTTTATTATTGACGGGACGATTGTCGGTTGAATAAATGCTTCGGGGCTAGATTGTAATAGTAGCAAAATAGCCAACCTTGGAACTCCGACATTATCAACAGACGGAGCGACAAAAGGGTATGCGGACACATTGGACGGGCAAAATGTAAAACTATCAACAGACCAAACCATAACGGGAAGCAAAACATTCAACGGGGCGAGCACTACGATAAAATATCTAACTTTAACAAACAATGCTGATTTTAATAATCAAACTATCACTAATGGTGGAAATATAACATATAATGGGGCGAGGATATTAAACCAAAATGGAGGAGATATATTCTTTTCACAGACATCAGGAGATTATCAGTATTTCTTATTTACTCTAAATACCGCTACAAGTGGAACCGCGAACCAAAGAGGTTATGTATTCACGAATGTAGCATCTGATGTAAAAGGGGCGGGACTTTATATTTCAAAACTTTTGGATAATAAAAGTGCTTCGTCTGACATTGTCCGTTTTAACAATGCTGGGGGTATGCGGTTTTATGGTGCCTTAGATATGAACTCAAACAATATAACAAATGGAGGAACAATAACGGGAACAACAATTACTTCAACCGCGGGTATATCAACAACAACAGCAACCGCGAGTGGATTAATAACGGCAAATGCGGGTATATCAACAACAACGGCAACCGCAAGCGGATTGATAACGGCAAATGCGGGGATAACATACACAGGCACACTAACATCAGCAACGAATGCCAGTGGAGCGAAAATAGGAGTTCAGGGAATAACAGACGGAACAAATGCAAAAGGAATATTTCTATGGGATACGACTAATACGAGTTGGGGAATTTATGCGGCATCTGGCGGGGCTCTAAACACTAGAAGTTTGGCAAATGGTTTAGCCGTTTCAGGAAATGATTTTAGTTCGTATAGTTTTCGTTTTAGAGTGGCTAATGATGCCACGATGGGTTTTGTGTGGGAGAATTCAGCAGAGCAATTGTTAATGTCATTAAACGGGGCAAACGGGACTTTATGGACGAAAGGATTGATTACGGCAAATGCGGGAATTACATATTCTGGGGTGCTAACAACGGCATCAGCATCAACTAATGGGGCAAAAATAGCAATTCAAGGACAAACAGACGGGACGAATGCGAGAGGAATATTTATGTGGGACATTAGAGATTCAAACTGGGGGATTTATATGAGCCAGTCTGGGGCTAATAAATCATTAAGTGGAGGAACAGCACCAGCAGGAGGAGGTGGAGGATTAACTTCTTATTCTATTAGATTTAGATTAAATGGTTCTTCAACGAGTGGGTTCATATGGGAGAATAATTCAAATACTGCTTTAATGTCATTAAGAGCAAGCGATGGGCAATTATGGGTATTGTCTAATCCAATTCAATATTCAGACAAGAGAAAAAAAGAAGATATAAAGGAATGTCTAGGCTTAGATTTTATTAATAAGTTAAATCCAGTCTGCTATCGTATGGTTGATGACAAAAAGAAATGTAGGACTGGCTTAATAGCACAAGAATTAGAAGACATACTAACAGAAATGGATATGCTAGATTTTGGCGGTTTTATAAAAGAAACAATTATGGTTCCCTGCCCAAAGCAAAGAAAGGAATGTGAATTGAAAGGTGTGAGTGTTAAGCCAGAAGATGTTAAATGTATTGATAGTGGTGATGTCGGTTATGGCATAGGTGATTCCGAGTTTATTGCCCCGTTAATTAAGGCCGTTCAACAATTATCAGATAATCTCGGACATGTCCGAGATAGGGTAGTTAATTTAGAAAAAGAAAATAAAACTTTACTTAATATATTACAAGACCAAACCAACCAATTAGCAGAAATACGAGCAGTCGTTTTTTCAAATGTCCAGCAATAATACAACTAGACTTCATAGGCCACCGCCAGTCATTGAAATAGACGGCGAACTAACTCCAGAAATTAAAAATCGTGTTTTAGACATTTCATTGAAGAATGAGGAAAAAAAAGTAGAGCACGAATTGGAAGATAACTGGAATTGTTGTTGTATAACAAACAGACCGACAGACAGCCGACTTATTAAATATTTATTTCAAATGGGTATCATTATCTCCATTATAACCCTTTGTATCGTAAGGGTATCTGAAAAGAACTTACCTTGTGAGGTTGCTAATACTTATGTCGGTATTTTAACACTTTTGATTGGGATATGCCTTCCATCACCTTCTTCAAAGAAATGAACATTCATAGGTATGTATTTTATACCACATAGCATCCAATGTTGGATTTTCATTAAAATTCAACATATCGCACATTAAAGGCAGGGCTTCATCAAAACTTATACACCAATCACTCATCGGTTTGTAAATACATTTAAATTTAGTATCTATACCTTTTTGAATACAATAAACACAACTTATATTCTTTTTTTCACTTATCCGTGAGTAAAAGTCGCAGGCAGTCCGCGAAAATATTTTTATTATAAAAAAGTTTATGAGTAGTAATATAACCATGACTGACTATAAATACCAAAAGATTATTTTTCTAAGCAATGATTTTGCTGGAGGAAGCAAAACATTTAATAAAAATATTCAAATGTCATTCACACCCACCAAAATGAATGTAAAATTTATCCACTATATGAACGACCAGACCGAAACCAAAACCAGAATTCTTTACATGGATAGAATTGGAATTATTGGAACATTTGCGGACAACACCACAGCAAACATTTCAAATCTCGGTTATAATTTGGGTGTCGTCGGATGGACGGACGGACAATATACATTTAAAGTCCTTGAAACCGACAGCGGAAATATTGACACAGGAAATTTAGCGGGGCGAATTGTTGTGAGTTTGGAATTCGTTGCGTAGCAACAATGTATGCATTTATAAATTCATAACTATTTTTGGCTTAGAATATACGATGCTTAAAATAAACAATGTCAAGATGAAGCCAGTAAAACAAGAGGGTGATGGAAACAAAAAAGCAAAGGGTTATAAATTATTCAATGAGCCTTATGCCATTATATTTCTTCTCGCTCGTAAGAAGAGCGGGAAAACAACAGCACTCTTTGAAATACTGAAACGGACTACAGACAGAAAAACCCGTATTGTTATTATCGCTTCAACAATCCACAAGGACTACATTTATAAAGCAATGGTTAAGCACTTTAAGAACAGAGGCAACCCAATGGCAATTTATACCTTTCTTAAATCAGATGGTGTAAATGTTATTGATTACGAGTTGGACAAACTGAATAAACCAGACGAAGAGCAAGAAGGAGAAGTAAAACAAGACAAAGAGGAAATAGAGAAACCACAATTTTTATACTTTGGAAAAGAAAAGAAACAGATAAAGGAGGCACCGAAGGAAAGACCAAGTAAGTATATTTCTCCAGAGGTTGTTTTTGTTTTGGATGATTTAGGGAGCGGTTTAAGAGATAAGTCAGTAAGTGATTTGTTAAAAAAGAATAGGCACTATAAATCAAAGGTGATTATGTCTAGTCAGTATCTGAACGACCTACGGCCAGAAGCCATTAAGCAATTAGATTATCTATTAATCTTTCCAAGCCAGTCTCAGGACAAAATGGAACTCGTGTATAAACACTTAGATTTATCTTTTGATTTTGATTACTTTCTTCAAAAGTATCATGAAGCAACAAAGGAGAGATTTAATTTTCTTTATGTTTCAAGTGTTGATGAATTACGCAAAATCTTTGCTTATCGGTTGAAATAATGATATTTATGAGCATCGCTTTCATCCAATGTTGAATTTTTCATTTTAAAATTCAACATATCACTCATTTTCGCAATCTCAAACATGTTTGAGATATTCATAAACATCGAAAAACGATGTTTGAAAATGTTTTTGTTTTTGAAGTAGTCAAAAACAAAGATACACGAAAGTCGAAGACGAAAGTGCGGAATTTTAAATATCAATAATTAATTATTTTTCTGTATTATATATGCCAGTATCACCAGTGATAATTTCACAACCATCAGGATATAACATCGGATACAATCCATCAATGCCACAGAAGGGAGGAAAAAAAGTATCTCGGACAAGTCGAGATTATCAAGAAGAAGGGATGTGGTCAAAAGGGAGGAAAGATTAACTGGGCTAAGGTCGGAAAAACTGCCTTGGCTGTTAATAAATTCCTTCGCGATAATAAGGTAATCTCTAGGACTGCGGGGGCGTTGAGTAGTGTTGGGGTGCCTTACGCTGGTAGTGTCAGTGCTACTGCCGCAAAACTTGGGTATGGTAAGCAACGAGGAGGCGCTGTAAAGTTTAGGTAAAGATATTTGTAAATCCACACTCTCATCCAATGTTGAATTTTTCATTTTAAAATTCAACATATCACTCATTTTCGCAATCTCAAACATGTTTGAGATATTCATAAACATCGAAAACAGATTAATTTTTTCTCAAATAAAAAAACGATGGTTTAGAATATAGCGAGAAATCTTGCGATGAGCAAGATAGAAACGTAATTCTAAACTATCTATATAATGGGTTCGGCTAAGACTAAGAATGTGAAAAAGGCGAAAGTCCGTCCACCACGAGTTTATAGAAATAAGAGCGGGAGGCCATATATTATCCAGAAGGGCAAAAAATATTATCTTAATTTTGGTAAGAAAACAAATGATTTAAGCACATTACAAATCGTTAAACTTTTTATGAAATATATTAGCAAACCAAAGTCGCAAAGGGCTAGTCGCAAACCAAGGGAAAAAATAATCAAATCTGATTTCAATCGTCTTGAACACGAGAACCGAAACCAGATACAAAGCAACTTACAAAAGAAATATGAGTTAATACATGACGAGGAAGAAAAGGAAAAGAAGAAAAGGGAGGATTTAGAAGAAGAAAAGAAAAGGCTAGAACGAAAAGACGTAGCAGATGCGAAGGAAAGGAAGGATGAGTTAGCAAGGATACACCGCAATGAACTATCAGATATTAAGGAACGACAATAACAAAAAGACAGAGAACTAAGAAGGGAGCAAAAACTCATAGATGATGTAAAATATGAAGAAGACAGAAAAAATAGAATACAAGCATTACCACCGCCACCGCAATATCAATATATTATGCCACCACAATATGGACAGCCACAAGCACCATAACTCCAACCAGTTGGAGATAATCCACAAGCACCATATCTCCAACCAGTTGGAGATAATCCACAAGCAGCACCATTAGCACCACCATTTGGAGCACCACCACAAGCACCAGCCTTACCTAATTTAGGAGATGAAGCACCATTGAAAACGAAAGAGCAATATGAGGAAGAAAAAAAGCAAAAGCAGAAAGATATTGAAACACTGAAATTAGCAGGATATACAGATAAATTCATTAAAAAGATGAGTCTCAAAGACTTACAAAAAGTCAGTCAAGATATTCAGATGGCTATAGCCACAGCGACATCTTTAGAAGAACAGAAAAAGTTAGCAGAAGAATATAAAGAAAAACTTGAAAAGGAAAAAAAGAAAGCAGAAGAAAAGGGTAAGCATCTTGAAAATTTACAAATTAATCAATTTTTAATCTCTGGATTTTCAAAAACTTATCACCCAACCATTACCATAAAAGAGTTAGCACAGGCTTTAAAAAAGAGACTTGATAATGATGGTCATAACAAATTAAATTACAAAGACACTTCAAAGTGGATTATTAACATGATTAAAAGGTTTAATATTGATGTTGGAAGTGAAGTGAAAAACGTAAAAAGAAAAGTGGCGGATTATGCTAGATATGAAGAGTATATGGGCATTAGTGAGCAAAAAGGTACTGGAGGGGGAAAAACCCCTACCATACCCCCAAGAGTCGCGTAGACACTGGAGCGAAGACATTAGATGAATTAATTGATAAGATATTTTCAATAGCGAAAATAAAAAAATACTTAGCCCGCAAAGATTGGAGGCACACAATGAATAAAAAGGATTTTGTAAAAACTCTAACTAGCAAAATGACAATAGACCCAAATGTAGATAAACAAGTTTCAGCGGATTTAAATATTGACGAGGGAATGCCTCAGGAGGGGGTTCCACCGGAGGGGGTTTCACCCCCTACCATACCCCTGAGCGTCGCGGAGACAACCATACCCCCACCATTAGAGCCAAAACCAGAGCAACAGCAAGAGGAACCAGAAAAGTCAGCGGACGATGTTTATCAATACTCAAACAAGTTGAAAACGGAATGAGCGAAGCGAATGAAAGTGAAGTTGATAAATATCAGCAAGAGGGTGAGGGGCGCGGGCTAATGACTAACGAAATAGATGACATAATGAAAAAATATGGATGGTATCTCGGAGCGATAGCAAGTGATGAAATCTACAAACTAAATCCAGAAAAAAGAAAGCGATACGGATTTATTATGAATTTGGACAACCACAATCAATCAGGGTCTCATTGGATCGCCGTATGGATAAGTCTGGATAAAGACAGATAAGTGGAAGTGTATGACCCATTAGCACTTTACCAACCAACTGAAGACTTTCAACAACAAATGAAACGACTGATTGACAAAAGCCACCCCGATAGTTATTTATTGATGAAGGTAAATCAAGTAAAGCAACAGAGTGATACTCCTCAACTTGTGGATGGCACTCAATGAGGTTTTTAATGGAGCGAGCGAAAGGCAACCGATTTAAGTTTAGTTCGGGTTTCACAGACTTAAAAGAAGAAGAAGCGGAAAAGTTGAAAGCACAGAATGGATATGGTAATTATTTGATACCTATTTGTAAATTCACACTTCGTATCTAAACTTGTTTAGATACGCAACTCTCGTGTGTTTTACAAACTTCATTTTGAAAAAAATATATTTAATAATATAGGAAAACGATTTTCTAATTATCTCAACGAGTTTGAGATTTACGAAAAGCGTAGCGAAAGTTGGAATTTAGAAAATCAATGGATTACAAAGGGGCGGGTCAAGTGGTATCTATTACATAAATAGTAAAAACAGAATAACAGGCACAGATAGCGACTTTACACACGAAATAAACTTAAAATCACTGGACAATCCCACACATTGTAAAATTCTTCATATCTATGTTCCAAAGTCGTATTACTCTGTGGCTTCACCATATAATACTTTTACTCTTAGCGAAGACGGGTATGAGGCTTTAATTACGATACCTGAGGGAAACTACACAATGAACAATCTAAAAAATAAGTTGTCGGAGGTGCTAACCGCAGACAGCCCAAATAATTATACTTATGTTGTATCCAGTAATAATACCAACATAGAACCAGAAGATGGCAAATCAACATTCAGTGTTTCAAATAACGGAGGTATTCAACCGCGGTTTATATTTGATGCTGATACCCGTATTCACGAAGTAATGGGGTTTGATAGAAATTCCACATATTTCTTTGCTGATGATTTTATTAAATCGCCAAATGTAATTATTTTAACTGGTGAAAAGACTTTATACCTTCAATCGGACTTAGTTGGTGAAGGAGATAATCACGTGCTACAAGAAATATACACTGCCAACGAAATTCCTTTTGGTGCTGTTATATACGACGGAAGCGGGTCGGAGTATGGTAAGAAATTATCAACCAGTTCAAATAATGTATTTAGGTTTTATCTTACAGACGAAAACGATCAGGCTATAAATCTTAATGGTTTGGGTATTGTAATGACTTTGTTGATTTACAGAGAGACTAATTATTTTAATTTATTTACATCATTCTTCAATCTTTTGAAACAGAGATAAATAATTATTTTTGATTTAATTATTTTTTCTATAAATATATTCTTGTGAATTAGTTAATAATCTCAACTGCCTAAAAAATCAAAAACAAAATGCCAACTCAACACGGACGCGAACTAGACTTTTCTAGAACTGACTACATCAGTGCTTCTTATCGTTTGAATAAACTCGCTCCACGTGAGGGCTCTGGAACCTTTGAGGTCACCACTGCTGGTGGGCAAGAACGATCATTTGACCTTATCAGTCGCCCGTTCAATCTCGCCCGCTCTTATTTGAGCTTTACTTATACTCTTAGAACAGGTGGTGCTAACATTTATAGTAGAATTTTTATGGACTGCCTTTCATCCATTAGACAAATTCAACTTCAGACCCGTAGCGGTGTTTATCTGTGCGAACTTAACCATCTCGGGACGGTTACTAAAATGCTTTGGAAGCCCGAGATATCTTTGAAGGATTTCCTTGACCTTCCTAATCACGATATTGCTACTGGATACGGCTGTATGCTTCAAAAGTGTAATGCGAATGGATTGATTAATGTTAGTGCTGTTGAAGCTACTAGAACTAACTTTCGTGCGATGACAGATGGTGCTGATAACGTGGCGGCAAGAACTCTTGCTATGTTTGCTGAACCATCCATTAGTGCTCGTCGTCATAACGATACAGCATTAACTGACGGCACTGGCACACTTTCGCCTGTAAATGTTAATTACAACGAAGCAAAGTATTTGGCAGGTGTTAATGGTGCTGCTGCTATCAATGTGAAAATTCCTTTGAGTATGCTTATTAATACTATTTTCGCTCTTGATAAAACCATTATGTTTCCTGAGATTTTGACGATGCGGATTGTGTGGAGTGCTACTGACAGAGCTAGTTATACAGTGACTAATGGTGCGGCGACTGCTGCTAACACTGCGAATGTCGGCTCCGCGGGGACGGTTGTCAGTGCTGATGTTACTAATCTTGCTTTGTTTCTGGCTGTTGAAACTAATCCTGATGTCATTCAATCCATTCAGGCGAAGATTGCTAGCACTGAGGGTATGAGTTTTAACATTGATTATCCTTATGTTTATAAGAACTCAATTGGAGCATCCACAACCCAAAATATTATTATGCGATTTGACAGAGGTCATGGTCGCCGTTTGAAGAAGATTTATCACTCAGTTTTTAACAACGAAGAAAAAAAGAATACTGCTTATGACCACGATAACAGAGCACAGGCTAAGGTTGTAAATTTTTACACCACACTTGACGGAGCACGACAGCAGGAGTTTAATATTGATACCTCCCTAGAAGAAGACTATATGTATTTGAAATCAAAGATTGAGGGTTCAGCTTTGATGAATGCGGACATATACAAATATAACTGGTTCTGGGTTGATGCTTGGGATAACACTCGTCCGCTGTGGAGCAAGGACCAGAATGAGATTAGCGGACTTGACCTGTCTATGGAGCGACGATGGGAATTCATTGGGACAACTGCGAATAATGCTCACAACCATTACACCGTGGCCATTACTCAGCGAGAGGTTCAAGTGAAGGCAAATGTTATTACGATTAGTTGATATTTGAAAATCCACACTTTCGCTTCGCTTTCGTGTGTTTTTCAAACATCGATGTTTATCAACAAACGTAAGTTGCGTCAGCAACGAGAGTGAAGTTGATAAATATCAATTAATTTTTAATAGTTAATTTATTTTTTTGATAATATAGAACCTTTGTTTTTGACTACTTCGAAAACAAAAAATCAACAATGTCCCACCAGAGAAACTTAATCGCACAAAATCCTAAAGGAGAGTTCATTAACCTAAAAGTAGGATATGATGGACACATTGATAATATGAAGACAGCCTTCGGCGAAACAACAACTGCGCAATTAACACCAGTATTACAAGAAATCTTTCCATATACCATTAATACTAGGATATGGACAAAAACAGAAACAAAATCGTCTGTGTCATTTTTGGATAATATGGCAGAATTGAAAACAACTGCTAATGCGACGGCGGATGCTGGATTAGTAAGTAAAAGGAGAATAAAATATAGAACTGGAACGGGTGTACTTGCTCGCTTTACTGCTCTATGGACAACGGATGATACAAAAGATTACTATTCATTTATTGGAATAGGAAACGACCTTAACAATGGCTTTTATTTTTACAAAAATCAAGCAGGAATGAATATCGCACATTGTTCGGGAAATGCTGTAGATTATATTGACCAAGTAGATTGGGACGACCCTTGCGATGGAACTTCGGCTATGCCTGCCTTAGATTGGAGCGTAGGAAATGTATTTCAAATTCAATTTCAATATCTCGGATTTGGTGCCATTAAGTTTTCAATTGAAAATCCTGAGACTGGTGATTTCCAACTAGTTCATATGATTAAGTATGCAAATGATAATAATGGTGTAAGCCTGCGAAATACGACATTACCCTTTACAGCCGTAATGAGAAATGATGCAAAGACTGGAATACAAATTCTTAAAACGGCGAGTGCTAGTTTATTCATTGAGGGGTCAAATACTATTAATACAAGTATTACAAATACTGCGGAAGGAGACGAAAAAACGAGCACCACTGAAAGCCCCATTTTAAGTATCAGGAATAAAGCACTATTCAATAATAGCCTAACCAACTATTCAAATGTCTTTCCTTCCTTGGTAAGTATTACAAATGAAGATACTAAGTCAAATGTCGTCAGAATGGTATTGAATGGAACGCTAACAGGGGCTGGTTTTGCTGATTTTGATGCCACAACTTCAATCGTAGATACAGACACAAAAGCAACCGCTATCGCCAACGGAACGACAATTTTTAAGATTTATGTAAATGCCGCCTCAACACAGCAGATTAATCTCAGAACCTACGATATTCAATTAACCCCAACCGATGTTTTAACATTCACACAGAAGGCTGTGTCGGCAGGTGCTGGTAGCAATATTAATGTTATTGTTAATTTTATAGAAGACCACTAGATATAGATATTTGCAAATTCACACTCCCGCTAACGCTCCCGTGTGTTTTGCAAACATCGGATTTAAAAATTAAAAAAAATAATAAGCGGAAAGCGATGTTTTAGAAATAGACGAAAGTCGCAGACGAAAGTCTAATTTCTAAAATATCAATCAGAGATATTTTTTACCGCGTCTTTGTTATTAAAATAAGGTTGTTGAATTAAATATTCAAGGTATGGTTTATCAATCTTAGCGACATCTTCAATTTTCATTTTTTTATACTTACCATATTGAAGAAACATGTCTGCTTCGTGTTGTTGTTCTTCTTTCTTTGCAATTTCTACCCCTACATTAGCCTTTATTTCAGTAATCCCCGTGGAAGGGACTCTGTCCCTTTCCAAACCCGCGGGGGTATGGTAGAAGTTGTTTTCAACAACACCTCCATCTTTCAAATCAGCAGTCGTAAAAGGAGTGCTCTGCTCTTCGTCCGTTATAGCAAATGTTGATTTATCTTGCAAATCAACATTGGACGGAATTACTACTTTAACATTATCATCCCTCGGCTTACATTGCTCATAAAAAGAAACAATGTCAGGCTTTGTCAATTTAATAGTGGGTTTCTTAACTTCGCTGTCAATGTTCCATTTTTCAATTTCATTCAAGTAGTCCTGCTTTGCGCTTAGGTCTGTCATTGATATATATATACTACAAAATAATTTTATTGTAAATATTTTTTTACTTCTGCCTTAATGTCAGTAAATTTTTCAAACCACGGCTGTTTCATAACCCATTCAAGGTATGGCTTATCAATAACCGCTACATCTTGAATTTTCTTACCTTTATACTTACCAAATGGAAAAGTATCCTTTGGCTTGCCAGCCCGTGCCTTTTCAATCATTTGGATTTCGTCAGTAATTACCTTTTGAATATCGGTAAGAGCAAAAGTTTCTTTTTTGTTTTCAATAGAGAGTTTTTCAAACTTCTCGCATAGTCTGGTTAGGGTAGTCATAGTATAGTATAGGGAATATATTTTATAGAAAAAATTAATTAATTAACTATTTATCAACTAAACTCTCATTTGATAAATGAC
The DNA here is from genome assembly GCA_019918135.1 of Paulinella micropora. NCBI lineage: Eukaryota > Cercozoa > Imbricatea > Euglyphida > Paulinellidae > Paulinella > Paulinella micropora. The sequence continues at coordinate 27,504 of WBZZ01000516.1, forward strand.
ATTAAATCTAGGAGCGGATATGGAAGCCGTAAGGAATACTATCATTTTCATTGATAAACTCCCGACCTTGCCATTTATTATCATTAACTTTCTTTTTTATATTTGTAGTATGAATAATGCTGAAATGGTTAATATTTTGCTGTTTGCTATTTCGCGATAAATGAATTTTCTTCATTTGAAAATCTCTAACATTTTCAATGCTTTCGCCTAAATCCATCTTTTCATATACTTCTGGATTTAACCCTTTCGAATTCAACCCCTTACCTCTAAGGTGGTAGTATCTCTTTTTTACTCCTTCATTTTCGTAGCATTCAATTATATAAACACCTTTGTCTTTATGTTTCAAGTCATTCTTAGTAAGGTAAGGGAGAAAGGCTTCATTCGTTGTAAATTCTAACATATACAATTTTGGAGCGATCCATATTCCTCTTATTATCTTACAGCAATCTCCTAAGTCATCCGTTATTCCGCCGAGAGATTTATCTCCAAGTCTTTTAATTAGTTTGGCAAACCTAACATGCAACACTAGACTATCGGTATCGGTGTAATAGAAATCAGCCTCTATGTCTTTATTTGGATTAGCCTCTTTTATGTAGTTATACATAATTCGCCTGCTATATGCTAGAATGAAAGCCCCGTAATGAGAAGGCTTTGTAATACTCTCTTCAATTATTACTTCATTTCTAGGTATTCCAGATACGTGCCATAGTTTGTTTCCGTCTTTATCTTTGAATTCAACCACATCAGATATATAGTTTTTCGTCCAAAATTTCCAATACTCCTCATTTGATTTAATATATTCTGCTTCAGTTGGGATAGGTCGCTGTATCATTTTTCCGTATAACGAATTCATAAATAGTTTGGCCAATAAATATTGCGGTGTGCCTTTTTCGCTATTTTCTTTCGCCTTAAACATTTCCAGTATGTATTCTTTGAAAACTGGTTCGGCCTCCTCTGTATAGTAGCCTTTATGAATTGTTATATCGTAGCCTTCCTTAATCATATCTTCAATATCAACACTTGTGAGCCATTGGTCTTTCATATCCGCTAAATTCCACTTTAATGAGCCCATTTTATTTCTCTGTCCTATTCTTGAATGTAATATGTCTTTTGGTGAGATATAATCAACATTGTAAATACCGATTGGAAGATTATTATAATCAAATGGTGCGATAGCCTGTTTAATTTCTCCAACCATAAATAAATTAAGCATCGCTGTTGGGTATAAAGATACGACATCCGCATCAACTAAATAATCGGTTAATTCGTCAAATGTGATTTTTCCCGCTAAGTAGTCCTTGTATTGTTTTGAAACAAATCTTTTTTTGCTTGGATATGTTCTTGCTCCGATAACCGCTTTTCTAAATGACTTTTCTTGTTCAATAGTTGGAAGCCTTACATCGTGCTTACCATCAATCATTTTCTTCCAGATATTGAAAGCAAGGCTTGAAGTTGAAATGTATGAAGTTAAATTCACTGAGTGTTTTTCAAATATTGCTGTTGACATTCAAGACAACAACAAAAATTAGTTTTTCATTTTTGTGTCAGATTTTCATTTTTGTGACAGTTTTTCATTTTTGTGACAAAAATTCAAATTTTCAAATTTAACGGTAACATTTCGCGAAAATTTACGATATTTTGCGGACGAATATAGCCGTTAATTTGAAAAATTCAAATTTTCACCCAAAATAAAAATTCCAACCAAAACTGAAATTCCAACCAAAACAGAAAAATCAATTTTTTTTGTTGTCTTGAATGTCAACAGCAATATCTCTGTGTTTATTTTGTCATATAACTCTTTTAACCCCATAACATCACACTTCAAATATTCAAGACACTTATTTCTTAATTCTTCGCTCATTTTTTCCCATTCTGTGGCTTGGTCGTGGTCAAAATCTCCTTTAAGAGTTTTACATTTCATATTTTCTAAGTTTTCTTTTAGAGTTCCCTGAGTATGCTTACACATATCCCACATTTTAATATTTTCAAATTGTAAAGAGATTATTGAGCCGTTATTAATCATATGTGATTTTGGTTTAATACCTCTTCTTATTAATTCCTGTTTAATGAAGTAGTGGTCAAAGTTCGCTCCGTTAAAACCATTCACATATAAAATCTGCGGTTCTTCATCTTTGTTTCTTTTCTTTCTTACTCCTGCTACTTTCTTGACTGGATTATGAATATCTCCGACGCGTCGGAGATATGGTTGTTTGTTTGCCCATTCTACTGCTAACTTCTTTCCTCTCTCTAGAAGTGTATCAAGAAATTTAGAAATACTATCTTTACCAGCAAAGTATTTAAATCCTTCCGTCCCTTGAGTATATCCGACTATATAGCAGTCGTGAATATCAAAGCCTTCAGCAAGTGTGTTATTTCTAAAAGTTTCAAGGTCGTAATGAAGGAGTTCGTCTTTATTATTATATTTTTCTTTATGCTCCTTCGTTATTAAATGTCGCTTTCCATTCTTTAATATTTCTCTATTCACATAATTTATGATTTTTGGATTACAAGTGTGCTTTTTGATGTATTTCTTTAAACATTGTTCGCATTTTTGTTTATATCTTTTAGTTAATCCAAAATAGTGGTTATTCTCTAAGTAAATCATAATGTCCGCTTCTTCTCCGATGTTGTTTGTGCTTATAGTTTCTCTTGTTAAGGCGTTTGTTATTTCATATGTCTTTCCTTCTTTTATCAAAGTATTAAGGATTTTTACGGCGGTAGAGAATGGTATGGGGCAATCATTAGAAAGATTGAATTTCTCTCTAATATCATTACATCTTTTTCTGTTAATAAGTGGCATATTAAGAAGGTCTTTACAGAGAAAGAATAAACAATTATTATTCTTGCTAGCGGGAAATATCAATATGTTTTCATCAGATATTGTTTTTTTACATTTGTTTCTTACTTCATAAACTTTATTGTATTCAATTCGTTTCTTTTCATTTTCATTTGTAAAAACCCTTCCTTCAAACTCTAGTCGTGTTCTTTTTACATCGGAAACACCTGCTCCTTTCGCATTGTTTAAATTTAATGTAGGTTTCAGTTCATCAATGTATTTCTGTTCGATAGCCCTATGTTTATCAATGTTGTAATTTTCAATTACTTCCTCGTGAATTAAAACACACTTAAAATTATTCATTCCTTTGTTGTTCATATGATTGTATAACTTTCTATCAACTCCTTTCTTACATAGCAATTTATGATGACTAAACCTACCCGATAAATAATATTGTGTTGTGCTTCCTAAATAAAATTCCTTGTCGTTTTCGTCCATAGCATTGAATATTTTGTAAATTTTCAAAGTTGTCATTTCTCTGTATGTATAATAAAAAATATTAAGTTTAAAATAAAATTAATTATTTGTGATTTTTATAATATCTTTCGTTTCTGCGAATTATACGAATAATTTTATGCCCACCTATCATAACTTCTTCTTTCTCTGCGAAGTGGTCTCTATGAAAGTCTGGTTTTTCGTGTTGATATTTTCCGTATATCCCTATTACCTTACCGCATACACAGGTATATTTCTGTTTTCTTCTTTCCTTTACATATTCCGCTCTCTTCTGTTTGCTGAGTTGATTGTAATCAGTATTTCTATTATCTTCTTCATATTTTGCTAAGATTTCGTTTTCGTAAAATTCTTTTGCTAGTTGTTCCGCTTCTTCCTTCGTTCTCTTGTTGTTTATTCCTATTGCTTTCTCCTTCGTTATTCCATCCTCTCTCCAAACTACTATTACAACTTTATTTTTTTTTTATCTGTATTCCTCCTTTCGTAATCTTTCTTAGATTGTTCGTGTTAATTGTATATTAACCTATTTTTTTATTACTTAAATGATAATTTAAAAAATAGGAATTGTTAAAAAGAGAAGACATCCAACCAGAGAATATCAGGAGTAGTAAGCGAGAAAAAAATGCTAAGGTAATATTAGATTTATAGGTGGCTTAAATTCTAGAAAATTCTATTTCCGTGAATATGTCTTTACAACACCTCAACACGGCGGTGTTGGCGTGTTTTTAGGCTAAAAACAGAAAATCAGAATTCTGTCTGGACAGGTTTTTTCATTTTTTCTTTTACAATATGTTTTCCGTCGGTGCTCGTGCGGTGTGTTTTTTTTAACCTTAAAAATTTCAACTTTTTCTTGCTTTTATTTAAAAGTAAAAGTAAAGCGGAAAAAAATTTTGCTTGATTTTTATTTTTATTTAAAAGCGAGATTAAGAGCAAGAGAGATTTCTTTATTTTTCTTTTTCGTATTCATCAAAATTTCCGTTTTTTATTTTGCTGTTTTGTTGCTTCGTATTGAAAGTTCAAACTAGCAATAGGAGAGCCAATCCTTTTTTAAAAT
>WBZZ01000517.1:0-10000 GCA_019918135.1 Paulinella micropora
GACTTAGTATCGGAGCAGTTGCAGTCTGTCACTCAGCTTGCATCTGTCTTAACAAATGTGGGCACCCAGTACACTCTCTTTTATAACCACAAAGCCATACTCCTATATTTCCTCAGTGCTTTGCACGTCTACAACAAAAATAAGCTCACACTGCTCATGCAAGACTGCAAAACCTTCGACAAGGTAAAGCACTTGAACTTTTTGAGATGAGCGTCTTTGAGGCCACGACTAAGGCCGTGAGCCCAAAAATGTTGTGGACCGAAGTAATGACCGCTTGTCAGAGGCTCGACAGCCAGACAGCATCCTTGATCGGTTCTGCATCGGCTTCTGCTCAACCGCAAGCCGCACATACGTAACGATCTCTAGGAAAGCGACCAAGAGAGAACAGTCGTGAAGCTAACACACCTTGTATTCGTTGGTGAGCACGGGCACAATGCTTCAAACACACAAATAAGAAATGCCCGTACAACCACGATGTCGAGGACACCCGCATCCGAAACACACTCCTCAAGAACGTACGGTCGGACGAAACCAACACCGTCGCCGTGCTGCGCCGACTGCGCAAGGATCAGGGTGGAAATTACAGGATGTCGCGGACCATGACCACGAACTAGCTGACGCGATCAATTCTCTTTTCGCTAGAGATGATCAGAAGACGGCAGCCATAGAAGCCGCAAGTAGAGGAAGAGGTGGAACACGAGGAAGAGGAGGAGGAGAGGAATCAATAGAGGAGGAGGAGCCCCTTTCGCACGAGGCACATACACTCGCGGGGGGAGAGAGGATTTGTGAGAAGAGGAGGAGGAAGAGGTGTATTTCAAGGTAGAGGAGGAGGAAGATGGGTTGGCCGAGGTGGATACGGCGGCGCAGAGCGCCCGTACCACAGAGATGGGGGCTGGACAGACGGCTCGAGCTCTAGCTCGAGTTCCTCAGCACCACAGGCCTATGCGACATCAGGCGCAACCACTACCGACACTGATGCCGACTCAGGTAACAGATTTGAGGTAGTCCAATGACTAGAGAAAGGGAGAAAACAGAACAACAAACATTGCACGATACACCGTTGTGCAGGTCCCAACCAAGGGTACCAGTGAGTCTAAGAGCCCACAGCAGGCCACAGACCAACTCAAAGGTAGTACAATACCAGTACACCCATCACGACAACAAACAGTGCATGCTGCTAATAGGCAGGCGAGTAAAGCGCTGGCAAAGAGAAAGCAGGCGGGCCTGTCGCAGCCACAGCCGAAGAAAGTAAGAATAGAACCTGCAGTTAATCTTATCAACTTGCCGAGACAGACAATAGACAAGGAGGATGGAGGACATCAACCTCTCCTCACGGTCTCAAACAGAGAAAGCAAGGACAATCATTCTTCGCCTGTGAACAATACCCAAAAAGACATTACAAAAACGGCGGAAAGGGAGGAGGAGGCGAACCTCGAAAAGGATACAGATTTTAGAACACAAGCTCCTTGTATTGGCCTTAAAAAGTCACCGGCCAGACGCTTTATGCTATACGAACCTTTTTTGTGAAACATTAAATACCTTTATAAACGTTGGTAATGATACTATGGCGAATATTAATATTGTCGGCCGGAAATTTACTACGAAACACCATGCGTGGTTAGAAACTAATATGAAAAAATCATCTGGCACTTTGAAAGGAGTTAGTAGTCGGACGGATATAACGGGCATCATCACTTTAAATTTTAAATTGAAATCCGGACGAGTATATCGAGTGGACTTATACGTTGTCCCCGAATACCTCGGATCTGTTATTTTGTCGTACGACCAACTGGCGACAATGAACGTAGTGATTGATTGCGCCGCCAAAAGAGTCATATACGGCGTAGAGCCAGGAGAAGAATATACTGTCGACTCTCTCCATGCTATTGACTCATACGAGGCCCTACACCTAGGGGTAGCATCGGAAGGGAAACAGGTGGCCATTACACACGCATATGAGGCATATATGCCAACGGACGCGGTGTCTAAAGATGGTTCAAACCTGTCAGACAAGAGAGAGGCGGAGGTCTATACGGCTACAGTGTCTACACAATGGGATAAAAAGTCGATAGACGATCTCATTGAAAAGAGGAAAGAGGAGATTATATGCATGGGGAAAAGGTGCCCATCGTTGGCGAGATTTGAAGAAGGAGCAGGGGCCGATGTATATATTACCAACGGGTATTGCTTTCACGTAAAGGTGGAAGAGAAGGACAGACAGGAGTTTATACCGAGGAGAAGGGGACGACTCCCTGATATCCCGGCAGAAGATATTAAAAGCTTTATTACCGAATTCTGGGGTGACGAGCCTACGTGGCCGCGCTCACTGACAGAAGTGAAAAAGTGCCTGCGCACTCTTTTTGAAAATAATAAACCATATACGGTCATACTCCCGTACAATGAGAAGGCGATAGGGGCGCAGGAGATACGGGACCGGCTTATTGATCATCCGATACCGGTGCCCTCACGGAAGCAACACTTAGTGGTGGCTTGTCGTCTCGGGACTCGTGAGCAGAGCAGTGCATACAAGCGGAAGCTCAGAGACCAGGGCAAGTTGAAATTGATTCCTCAAGCATTCACATGCTTCGATGGTTTCTACACCCGAAAAGCTCCGTTGCAATATGCGAGATTAAAAGATATGTTGGTAGGTCTGGCGGAGGACGACGAACCAGACACTGCCACATATGAAAAAACGGGAATGGACGATATATCAGAAGAAGAGTTGGGCTTGGAGGAGGACAGAGCACCCCTCAAGCATCACAAGAGAATGTCAGAGGAGGAGTTTAAGGCGGCGATAGACGAGAAATTGGCAGGAGGAGCAGGTACGGAGAAGGAGAAAGAGGTTTTGAAAGAGAGATTGAAGGCGAACAAAATGATTTTTGACCCCCCTTAAGCGGGAGGTGTCAAGCCGGAAGACTTCACCGCGGTTACTTGTAAAATACCAGGTGCTGAGCCTTCACCGGCGCCACGACGGGCAAATCTGAGTATACATGAAGCAAAGATCGCAGAAGAACAAGCGCGGCAGTTACTCGATGAGGATTTCATTGAGAGATCGACATCTCCAATAGTTTCCCAACCGAGACTGGTGCCTAAACCGGGAGGAGAATGGCGCTTAACGGTTAACTATGCCCGCGTCAATAAAATTTTAGAGGAGGAACGAAATCCATTACCTACTCTTGAAGAAGGAAGGCGAGTATTGCGGAACGCCAAGCTATACTCAGTCATTGATCTGAAGAATGGCTTCTGGCAAATTCCACTGGATGAAAAGTCCAGATGGCTGACTGCATTTGTAGTAGGAATGGAGATATATCAGTGGAAAGTACTTCCGATGGGACTCAAACAGGCCCCGGGACTCTTTCAGAAAGCGATGCAAAGCATGCTGAGTAGCAAATATGATGACCAGACAGAGGGAGGTTTCATGAGGAGAAGAGGACAGAAGGCGGGAGAGTACGCATTTTGTTACATCGATGACATTATCGTGTACTCCAATACGATGGAAGAGCACATCGACCATCTAACAGACATTTTCAGGCGTATCAAACTATTTGGCCTGAAATGTAATTTGAAGAAATGTCAACTCGCAAAGACAAGCGTGACATATTTGGGGTACGAAATCTCTTACAATAGAGTCTCGATATCCAAAGAGAAGAGGGAGGAGATCATGAGCCGGCAGAGGCCGAAGAATCGCAGAGAGCTGCACTCATTTCTTGCGATGGCGCAATATTACAGCCAGTTCATTATGTAACCCAATTGGGGTGCAACTCGGGCTAAGTTGGAGAGAATGATCGACTTCGGTGATTTTGAGAAGTGGGATGATGAAGCCTTAGAAGCGTACAACACGCTCAAAGATCTCATCTACAAAGATCCGAAGGATGGCGGACTCGTGCTGATGATGCCCGACTTTTCGAAGCGATTCGTAGTCGACACAGACGCATCAAAGTTCGCGATCGGCGCAGTCTTACAACAGGAAGATGAGGAGAAAAAGTTGCGCCCGATCATGTTTATAAGTAGAAAGTTGTGCTCGGCGGAGCGAAACTATTGTACGAGACAGAGAGAGGCACTGGCGGTGGTCTGGGCCCTCAAACGGTTGAGAGAGTATTTATGGGGTGGACCTCAGTTTATAGTAAGGACTGATCACCAGAATTTACTATGGCTGATGAATCATGAACAGACTGGCCGTCTAGCGAGATGGCAGGCATTCTTGTCATGTTTCAATTTTACAATGGTCCATCTACCCGGCAAGCGAAATGTTGTCGCTGACAGCCTCTCCAGGCTAGAGTTTCACTCAGAAGTGGCAGCTCTCGTATCATCAGCAGAAATGGAGGATCTATCCCCAGACTGCACATACGAAGTGCATCATATCGAGTCGATGCAGATGGCGAGAGGGGTCCGATATAACCGATCGGGTCTACGTCATAGCCCGCAAGGTCCGGATCATGGGATATGTTGTACAGCACATGTCCTCGAGGATGCTGAGTGGTCCTATGAAGCATATGAGAATATGAAGGCGGAGATAAAACAAGAAGAGATTAAGCAAGAAGCATATGCGGAACCCTCGCAGGAGAACAAGGAGGAGTTAGACGAAAACCCTGAGAGGATAGGAGTGCAGCTAGAGGATGGGACTATCCACATAGCCTCACCCACTGCATGGAGACAGCAACAGGCTCTCGATCCGGAGTTCAAAGAGCTAATACAGCTATACAAGAACCCGAACGAGCTGAAAATGACGAAGGAGATTAAGGAGCAACAGAAGGAGATGGGGTGGAGAGACGGTCTCTTGTGGTACAAAGGCCAACACGGGCGCTATGCATCACAACCAGACAAATGGACTCTCTGGGTTCCTGAGAAACTCAGACACATCATTTTTGTCGCTGCTCATAACTGCCCACTACTGGCGCACCCGGCCGACAAAGAACGCATATGTTCATTTCGAGACGATTCTGGTGGAAGAAGATGAAGGAGAATATTGATGAACAGGTCAATGCATGCATCCCATGCAAGACATCCAAAACACCATTGAAGGCGAATTTTGGCCTGATCGGGACTTTTCCTTTACACTTAGGAATGTTCGAGTTCTTACACACTGATCATGTAGGACCTTTCCCGGTCACGACGGAAGGTTACAGATACCTTCTAACGGCCATAGACAGAGCCACCAACTATGTATGGGTGGTCCCAGTCAAAGACGTTACGGGAGAAACAACAGCCAAGGCGTTGATTGACAGGATCATCTCACAGATTGGGGTGCCGAGAAAAATATGCTCAGATCGAGGCTCTGACTTTAATAATGAAGTCATCGACAAGCTATCTGCATATTACGGCATGAAATGGCAATATGTCACCGCCTATAACCCCAGAGCGAACGGCAAGATAGAGCGGGTGCATAGACCCCTCAAGGCCGCGCTGAAGATGTATTGTATGAAGAAGGAGAACCAAAAGGCATGGGTGGAGGCAGCATCCTCGTTTGCCTTTGCTATGAATTGCCTACCCTCTACAGCGTTAGGTGGTTCAAAAGGTTCCGTCTCGCCATACCAATTGGTATATGGGCGTGAGCCCGCCATCCCAGCCTCACTGCTGCACCCAAAAGATTCATGGGCAGATCAGGATGAGCTGTTTGGGGTGAGACTTCGGGCGAAGATGGAGGCGGAGCAAATAGTACAGGCGCATAGGGAGGCGGAGCGCAGGAAGACTGATGCTGAAGGTGTCAGGCAGGCACACCTGGATCAAGTCAGATTTCAGGTCGGGGATATTGTACTACTGTATCATCCTCAGGTTCCTCAGGGAGTCAGCTCGAAGCTGTTCATCCACTGGAAAGGACCATACCAGATCATGGAACAGATGGGCCTTTGAATTATAAAATCAGGGGCAGAGGGAAAGTTCAAATAGTCAATGTACGAAGGCTGATTAAGTATGATCCCTTCCTACTTGAAGATGAGTCCGTTGATCAAGCACTCAAACGGATGGAGGCTGACTTTAAAGAGGTCCCACCAATCCGTCAGGAGGATATTTCGGAACGGGATGCCTACAGGGCACCAATTGCGGAGAAGGAGGAGGCTGAGCTGGAGAACAAGCGGGCCACTGACCGCAAAAGTGCGGCGGGGACTCAGACCCGCAAAAGGGTGGAGTCGAACGTGCCGGAAGGAAAGTTCACGGAGGCGCAAATAAGGAGAGCGCAAAATGACCTTATCTACGACCGACCGAGAAAGGCGATAAGGACGGCACGTTCGCAAGGAGCCCATCAAGAGGGGAGCGATGACGGAGATCAAGACCCTCGCGCGGGCAATGACACTCTCGTTCACCCCAGTTGGAAAGAAGGAGATGCGATTGGACATATTTCATGGGCCAAAGACGCTTTTTACTTGGTGAGGCCTGCGGCCCAACACGTAGCCGATGACACGCTCTCAGATTTATATCTCATGAGAGTCATGGCAGTACCTCACAAACGCCATACGCGATCGAATCGAATTTCGACCGCGGCACAAATAATACAACCAGTCTTACATTTCTGGAGGAGTCTGGATCCAGTGGAAGATCCTAAAGTAAGACAATACCTTCCAGTATATAAAGACGCCAAGAACCTTGAGACATGGGATGATACCATATCTTCCACAGATAAAGATCATACCGCGTGGACCATACAAGCACTACCACGAGGGGCTGGACATTCCTTTTGACTTGGCACAAGGCGCAATCCCTCACAAAATTTGGGACGTCCTCGAACAGTCTACCTTAGACTTAACTTTGGTTGGAGGTCCTCCACCAGGTAAAGGAGTCCGCGCGCGTAAACGGCGTCTATAGTAAGTATTTTTTTTCTCTATAAGTATTGTGGACCTGATCGATTGCGAACATAGCATTGATCCAATATCGTCCCGACAACCTTACTTAGATATTAAAGCTACTACAGCATTCATTCTTCTAGAGATTAACAAGACACAGCTGACAAAAAATAGGCATTCTATTCTCTTGCTTCGGCAGAGACAGACGAGACGGCCACGAAACAGCACCGTTACGGGATCGCTATTTGAGTGAGCGATGGTGTTTCCTGGATACGACCCGCATTAGTACCAGAATGATGATCTCATTAAAGACTCTACAGTCTAATCAAAAACTGATATATTTTAATAACATGAACTGCTACACCGGATTTCATCGATCTCTACTTGTATCGGCATATCGCAAGGTTAGGGCGCACTCAACCCAACTTCGGATATAGTCGTCAGACTTGATCACCTGACACTATATTAAATGATACCGATTTATACAAGGGTATGTCTTCACAAAAAGTAAATGTATTTATGGAAACCGACGACCGCTTATTACATATATATGGAAATGGCGACATTACATTATTACTCAACCATAAAACATTATACTTGGACGTACTGCACAAATATCTTATCGACAGAAGAAAGAGGAAGATTTTAATATAAATACTGAATGTGCTAGAGTATATATACGATTGTTACCGGGGCAAGTATCATTGTTGTTTTATAACTGCTAATTCGTGGGTTGATGTATCTTCATACATAACTCTAAACGAATCTTAGTCAGAAAAGAAATCAATTCAAAGCGTATTATGTCGGAAACGAAGTTCCGCCATAAAAAACTGGGAGGGGGTACTGTGGACATCACCCCCCGAATTATCCGGTAAAAAACTTATTTATAGATTTCGTCTGGCCGGACACGTCTGAAATGCCAATTTGATCCTGGTCTTTTGGCGGCTTTTTGTCTTTGCGTCACTGAGCTAATATAACGAGACATCATTCTCTTTTTTGAGGACTGTGTTTGGTTATATTACCGACTTACTCTTCCATTGAGCTATCGTTGGGGATAGTACAAGCTGTTAGACTATATACTATTACTATGATTAATATAATAACTTTGAATCTATGATAGCTACTACAGTCAGCAGTACTACAGCTTTAATAAGAAAGGCGTCAACAGAACGCGCCACGTAACTTGACTCCGGGCCGAATCCGAGCACTGAATGATAAAGTAAAGGCCCCGCTCTACCGACACCGTCACAAGTTACTCTGATACGGCCGGCCCTTAACTATTACGTGACCCTTAATCCGGCGAGAGCCACATTTGATCATTGCCACAAATGAGGCAGTGTTTTTCAACTTGACTGAATAAAATCGGACTGTCCTTTCTCAACGTAATATCAAGTTAATAATACTGAAATAAGCTGGATATTAATATTTCAAGACATGCTCTATCGATACTGCTGACGACATTCAAAAGAAAAATATTATGGCTTTTTAGATTTTGATTGGAATTTCGATTTTGTGTTATTTTTTTGATTTTGTGTGAAAAATTTAATTTCTCTATTTAACTGTAATATTTTGCAAAAAATTCCGTTTTTTGCGGACGCATATAGCCGTTAATTTGAGAAATTAAAATTTTTGTCAAAAAATCGAAATTCCAATCAAAATCCGAAATCTAACCTAAAATCTGAAATTTAATAATTTTTTACGTCTTGAATGTCGACAGCAATACGTCAAGGTACGGAGGTAAAATCTTATAGGGAAGTGACTTATAATTATGTTATCAAAAATAGGTGCCAACCAGTTTTTTTCGGCTTTTCGGGACCACGTTTTTTGAGGAAATTGCAACATTCGATTTTTTTCCACCATGTCTGCACACCCTGACCTTCTGAAGACCCGTGTGCGTGTCCCCGTCAGGGAATTTGGTGAAAAATATGCCCAACAGAAATGGCCTAAGGATTGGCCCGCGGAGAACTGTAGCCCGGCCGTATGGCCGCACAAATCATGTTCTGGGTCGATTGGGACAACGCAGACGAGGAGGAGTCTCAGGGCCCATGATTGCCTCTGAAATCCTTAAGTATTTGACACAATAATAAATAAACAAATAATGGACCACCTAACAAAACACAACATAATATCACATACACAATACGCATTCCGACCTAACTCAAGCACAACCATGACAGTCCAAACCATAATAAACCAAATACAAAAACATAAAGACAAAGAAGAGCTACTAGCTCTTTATGTAGACCTCTCGAAAGCATACGACACAGTAGAACATCAAGTTCAAAGTTACTCGACGAACTTCGACGAAATTTTAATTTCAACGAAGGCACAGTCCACTTCTTTGCGTCTTACTTCTCAAATCGCATTTAAGAAGTCCACACACAATATGCCAAGTCCCACAAACGCACCGTCACACATGGCATCCCACAAGGCAGCACATTATCCACCACCTTCTTCCTACTCTATATTAACGACATAATCAATATTATACAACAAGGAGCAGTATATACATATGCAGACGACACAATACTTATAATAACAACCAAAACTCCTACAGACTTATAACAAAAAACACAAACAGAAATAACTAGGCTAATAAACTACTTCCACTCTAATACTAGTACCCAACCCAACAAAAACAACATACACAATTTTCCATAAAACAAAGCAAAATATCACAATAACAATAAACAACCACACCCTCGAGCAATGCCAATACGCAAAACTCCTGGGCATATCACTACAACATAACCTTAAATATGACCACCATATCAACAACATAATCCGTAAACTCCAACCCACAATCAACTCATTATTATATGCTAAAAATATCTAAACACCAAAATAATGAAACAACTATACTACACACACATATATCCACACCTCATACAAAACATCTCCATCTGGGGAACGCATGACAACAAAAAGAAATATATACAACCACTCATAAAAATACACACAAAAATAATCAGAATAATTGCAAAAACACACTACCGCGCACATACCAAACCAATTCTAAATCAACTCAAATGCTCGACATCACCCACCAATATACCCTGCCCGTATATGCATAGAAAATCACCCATTCATTTACCCAAAAAAACACCTCAACAGACCACTCCACAATAACACCTTTACACAAATCAATACCATACATCCATACAAAACCCGATACTCAACAAAAGGCAGCCTTTTTGTTAACCACAAAGACCCATATCTCACCA
>WBZZ01000517.1:15000-17500 GCA_019918135.1 Paulinella micropora
ATCGAACTGGCGACAGGGCCCAGATGGTAGAACTTGACCACTGGGCTATCACGGTGTCCATAATAATAATAATAATAATAATAATAATAATAATAATAATAATAATAATAATAGTAATAATAATAATAATAATGATAATAATAATAATAATAATAATAATAATAATAATAATAATAATAATAATAGTGCTTCTCTGTCAATGGCTGATGCAAATCTGCACATGCGCCTCCATCGTCTCGCCCGTGAGGGGAGTACGAAGAATTGACGATAGGCTCTAATGACACCCCCGCACGGGCAGTTCCAACACTTCCAGACGGACCGGTATGTTCAATGAAAGTACTGGTGGCACCGACGGGAATCGAACTGGCGACAGGGCCCAGATGGTAGAACTTGACCACTGGGCTATCACGGTGTCCATAATAATAATAATAATAATAATAATAATAATAATAATAATAATAATAATAATAATAATAATAATAATAATAATAATAATAATAGTGCTTCTCTGTCAATGGCTGATGCAAATCTGCACATGCGCCTCCATCGTCTCACCCGTGAGGGGAGTACGAAGAATTGACGATAGGCTCTAATGACACCCCCGCAAGGGCACTTCCAGACGGACCGGTATGTTCAATGAAAATACTGGTGGCACCGACGGGAATCGACCTGGCGACAGGGTCCAGATGGTAGAACTTGACCACTGGGCTATCACGGTGTCCATAATAATAATAATAATAATAATAATAATAATAATAATAATAATAATAATAATAATAATAACTAAGGGCTGCGCCAACACCTGAAAGGATGGTTTGCAGTGCGCTTCGCGCACCTCTCCCTCCCCCCCCCCCCCCCCCCCCCTCCCCCCTCGGGCTGTGGTTCCCGGGGGTAGAACCCCCCGGACCCCTCTTTTCCCGTCGACAGGGTACGTTCAATTGCCGGAGGTACCAGCAGATCACAAGTGTAAGCTCTGGTGGCACAAAAACCTAACATCTCTGGTTTTTGTGCCACCCGGCAACAAAACTTTTTTATCTCCGAAGAGAGCGCACCGAGAGGTGTCGGGTACATCAAACATCAGCCTCAAACTCCCTCAGGTGTGCGCAAATGGCGCCTGGTGGCGCAAAAACCTCAATTTTCCTGTGTGTAAGCCACCCGGCGCCACAATTTTTATATTTTCGAAGAGAGCTCATCAAGAAGTGTCAGATACACCAAATATCAGCCGCTAACTCCCTCTGGTGTGCGCAAACGGCGGCTGGTGGCACAAGACCTCAATTTTCTGGTGTGAGTGCCACCCGCGACCAAAACGGGTACGTACAATCGCAGGGCTGGGGTTCCCGGGGGGAGGGCCCCCCGGACCCCCTTGCCCCGTCGACAGGGTACGTTCAATTGCCGGAGGGGGCGCCTGGTGGCACAAGACCTCAATTTTCTGATTTTGGGTGCCACCCGCGACCAAAACGGGTACGTACAATCGCCGGGCTTGGGTTCCCGGGGGGCCGGACCCCCCTGCCCCGTCGACAGGGTACGTTCAATTGCCGGAGGTACCGGCAAGTACCCCCAAAAAACCAGGAATTTCGGCATTCAGGACACTCCCCTAACGCAAATATTTGCGTAAATTTCAAAAATCAGCATCAACATCGAGTCTGGGGCTAGCCACTCTGTCAATATGAGCTCCCAACTCCTCCTGGTTCACACAAACCATGAATCATTCCGACGAGGGTGCAGAAAATAGGCCAAAGAAACAAGGCCCCTAACGCAAATATTTGCGTGAATTCCAAAGAAATTATATCAGCATCAAGATCGAGTCTGGGGCTAGCCACCCTGTCACTATGAGCTCCCAACTCCTCCTCGTTCACACAAACCATGATTTATTCCGACGAGGGTGCGAGAAAAAAAAGGAATTTGGCATTCAGGACACTCCCCTAACGCAAAGACTTGCGTGAATTTCAAAGAAATTATATCAGCATCAATATCGAGTCTGGGGCTAGCCACCCTGCAAATATGAGCTCCCAACTCCTCCTGGTTCACACAAACCATGATTTATTCCGACACGGGTGCGAAAATGCGGGGGTGGTGGGGGTGGGGAGGTGGGGGGGGGGTACACAATTTTCATTTCCCCCTTCCCCCAAACCCCCCACCCCCTTCACCAACACCTTTCAGGAATAATAATCATAAAAATCATAATAATCATAATAATCATAATAACCATAATATAATCATAATAATCATAATCATAATAATCATAATAATCATTAATAATCATAATAATCATAATAATCGTAATAATCGTAATAATCGTAATAATCATAATGATCATAATGATCATAATAATCATTATAATCATTACAATCATTATAATCATTATCATTATCATTATCATTATCATAATCATTACTTGTCCAAAATCTTCGTAAATCTCTATTTCAAGTATTTCAGTACCACTAGAGTGCGTCCTGAGGTTGTGAAAACCAAAAATCAGCCTCAACCCTTCTGGCACAAC
>WBZZ01000517.1:35000-37500 GCA_019918135.1 Paulinella micropora
ATCCATCAATCGACTGATCTCAACAATCGATCTATCGTTATTTAATGAATCTCTTGTATGTGTGTATTTTATGCAGATATGCGCGTGGAGGGCGTTGGACGCGCAGAAGGCGAAGGTACAGACCATACACACCAGATACATACATTCATTCATACACAAAAACGCACATGCATATATGCTCCAACAGAAGAGAGCAGAAATTGCAGATAAGACTTATTCAGCGCCATATATTAGCTATGCTCAAACAGAACAGAGTAGAAATGGCAGAAAAAAAGCCTTAGGCCCTAATATGTTCGCCTAATCGTGCCTGCATTGTAATAGAAGAGTACAGAAGAGGCAGGAAAGACAAGACAAGACAGGACAGATGCATGACCGCCCTGAAGTGTGTTAGCGCCAAACAGAACAGAACAGAACAGACAGATGCATGTATGTATGTATGTATGTATGTATGTATGTATTGTATGTATGTATTGTATGTATGTATGTATATATATGTATGTATGCGTAGCTAGCATGGCGTTGACCTACTTCGGGGTGGTTAAGCAGAGCACCGGGGAATCCTGGAACAAGGTGCCACCAGCAAAGCGCATAGCCTAGCATGTCAAATATTACAACACATAGAACATACCATAACATATTACATACTATGACGTATAAACATATTATAACGTAATTTGCCTTCATTATAGTATGACGTATTGCATCTCGCAGCCGATCAAGCCGATCTGCATGTCTGCAGCGCCGCCGTCCTTGTGTGTGTGTGTGTGTGTGTGTGTGTGTGTGTGTGTGTGTGTGTGCGTGCGTGCGTGCGTGTGTGAGTGTGTGTGAGTGTGTGTGTGTGTGTGTGTGTGTGTGTGTGTGTGCGTGTGTGTGTGTGTGTGTGTGTGTTTGTGTGTCTGAGTGTCTGTGTGACTGTGTGTGACTGTGTGTGACTGTGTGTGTGTGTGTGAGAGAGAGAGAGAGAGAGAGAGAGAGAGAGAGAGAGAGAGAGAGTGAGTGAGTGTGTTTGAGTGAGTGAGTGAGTGAGTTAGGTAGGTAGGTAGGTAGTGAGTGATGTGTGTTGGATGTCTGGTATGTTGTGTTGAGGCTTCGCTGTGTCTGTCCACGGCGTCTCCAGCGCGCGGGGGCGTGCCTCCTCTGCCACCTACCAAACTGGTCACACAACATACCTACGTAGTAAGTACATACATACAGATTGTATGCATGTATGTATGTGTGTACGTATCTACAGAGTTATTGTGTGTGGACATGTGCAGATCAGGTGGAAAGATGTGGAGCGCGCCATACGAGTTGCTGAAGCGCGTTGAATGTGTGTATGCATGTATGTATGTATGTATATGTATGTATGTATGTATGTATGTATGTATGTATGTATGTATGCATGTATGCATGTATGCATGTATGTATGTATGCATGCATGTATGTATGTATGTATGTATGTATGTATGTATGTATGTATGTATGCATGTATGCATGTATGTATGTATAAAGAAATGTAATGATGTATGTGTGCAGGTGAGGTGGAAGTATGCGGACCGCCCCAGAGTAGATCACCACCGCGCCGCCATGGCCAGGGTGGATTTCCTTCCCACCTAGTCAATGGCATTGTATCGTATTGTATTGTATTGCATTTCTTTGTACTTTATTGTATTGCATTGTGGTTTGATGCGTTTTGCTTTGTTTTGTTATTTTTTTGAGTTGTATTGTATTTGTATGTATTGTTGTGTGATCATGGCGCGGCCATGGCCAAGGTTGGCTAGCCACCCTACTACTCTATTCTACTCTATTCTATTCTATTCTATTCTATTCTATTCTATTGGTTTGCACTTGGCGTTGTGCTTTGTTTCTTTTCTTGTGTTTCGTTGTGTTTTCATGTCGTAGTGTTTGTGTTGTACTGTTGGTTCACTGCTCACCACCGCGCTGCCACAGCCCTGGATTGTCTTCCTGCCTAGGAAATTATATTGTATTGTATTGTCTTGTATTGTCTTATATTGTATTGTATTGTATTGTATTGTATTGTATTGTATTGTATTGTATTGTGTGTTGTGCTGGTATTGTGTTTTGCTTTATATTCCATTTTGTTGCGTTGTATCGGCTCGTATCATATCGTATTGTCATATTGTATTATTTTCTAATATATTGTATTGTATTGAATTGCATTGTATTGTATTGTATTATCCCTCCTTCTCGTCTCTCCATCCCCTGCCTACCTCTCTCTCTCTCTCTCTCTCTCTCTCTCTCTCGCTCTCTCTCTCTCTCTCTCTCTCTCTCTCTCTCTCACATGCACACACATATGTATGTATGTATGTATGTATGTATGTATGTATGTATGAATGTATGTATGTATGTATGTAAGTATGTATGTATAGATGTACGTACGCACGTATGTATACATGCATGTATGTATGTATGTATGTATGTATGTATGTATGTATGTATGTATGCATGTATGCATGTATGTATGTATGTATGTATGTATGTATGTATGTATGTATGTACG
>WBZZ01000517.1:42500-50000 GCA_019918135.1 Paulinella micropora
ACTCGCAGGCCATCAGTAAGATCGCTGCCTGCCTCTCGCTTGTCCCACATCAGTTGCTGCACCATCTTGACGTCCTGCTGAAGGGCCCACTTGTCCACAGTCGAACACCAACCCTCGAGGTCCTTCTCTGAGCTATTTAGGAGCTCCTGAAGCCCTTGTTGTAGATCCATTGAGTCCCTGATAGCGCCTTCGGCCTCCGCAGTCCAGTCGGATTTGACTTGAGATGCGATGACAGGAAATCGCTTCTCCGGTAGAACACGCAGCCGTCCATAGAACTTCAGTTGCGCCGCCCGCCGCAAACGCTCCGCACTCAAAGAGCGCGCCAGAAAGAGTGTAATCCACTTGCTTGTCTTAGGGCTGATGCCGAGAATCATCCTCATGGGGCGCAGCATTGCTGCCTCCAGCTTGGTGAGCTGCGATACGGGGGCACGCCAGACATCGAAGGCGTACTTCAGCTTGGCCCCCACAAGTTGATTCCAGCACATGAGACGATACCTAGCTTGTATCTCACCTGCACACCACAAAGAGTACCAACCTGCGGTGGCGACTTCAGTGACACGCGTAACCCGCAGGGCCTGCTCCTTCCACTTCAGGTCGTCGGTGATAACCACTCCCAGGTACTTGTACTGACTGGTGACACAAAGCTTCTGGCCGCGAAACCACACCACGGGCTCACCTCGCTCCCTGATAGTTGGTCGTTTCGCCTTGCTCGACGTGTAAATGGGCATGATTTCCGTCTTGCCGGGCTTCAAGTTGACTTCCAGCCGGTAATCTTCCGCGAACTTGGCCACAACATTGACCATCTTCTGGAGCTCGGTGCGACTGTGAGCGATGAGGGCCACGTCGTCCGCGTATAGAAGTGCCTTGATATCGTTCAGCCGCTTCACATCCGTGATCTTGAGGGCACTCGCCAGCCGATCACACAGCTCATCCATAAAGACGTTGAAGAGTGTGGGAGAGAGAGGGGACCCCTGTTGGACGCCTACACCCTCCAGTACTTCGGGGGTGAGTGCTCCATCAACTAGCACTTGCGACGAAGTCTGCTCGTAGCACCTGCGTAGCGTGCGCCAGAACTTGCCCCTTACACCCAGCTTCCAGAGCCTCTCAAATAGACCATCTCTCCAAACAGACGGGAAAGCCTTGCGTAGATCGACGAACAGGACATACGACTCCCGCTTCTGCTGCTGACGCCCCTTCAACCTCTGCCAAAGGGTAAAGACCTGATCCGTAGTGCGACGCCCCGGGCGGAAGCCTCCCTGCTCTGGACGTAGCTTATCCGGGCCATCCACGAAGAGCGTTAGACGAGTAGCTAATAAGGACAGATACAGCTTACCAAGGCAACTAATAATCGAGATATCCCTCCAGTTGTCAGGATCCGTAGGATCCCCACCCTTGGGGATATTGACGATGATTCCCTTGCCCCAAGCTTTTGGAGTCCTCTCGGCTTCTCGAATCCAGTTGAAGTACTGCGTCAAGTAGCCATTGATGTAGGCGCCGCCATACTTGAGCATCTCGTTCTTCACTTTGTCCTCGCCACAAGCTTTGTGGTTATTCAGGGCACGTTGCCTTGCAAGGACCTCCTCTTGCGTGAACGGCTTGTCCAGCTCTTCGCAAGAGTCTTCACCTACTTCGTGCTCCTTCATAGCCCGGTCCACCTCATCTCTGAAGCGATCGTTCCAGTGGAACTGCCGCTTAGCTTCGGCTTCCTCCCACTCCAGCGAGCCTGCTTCTGCACAGCACTCCACCACAACAGCCGCACTTGCCGGATTTTCCCGTGGCTTCACCGAATTTCTCCGAAATTCCTCCCACCGAGCGACCTTTTCCGGCAGCGTACACGCCAGTGAGCCATCCTCCCTTTGCACCGGCGCGGAGACCTTCGTTCTGCGTGCCCCGCCAAGCCGTTTCGCGAGTAGCCAAAAGCGCTTTGAGGATTGCTCGCGTTGACATTTGACCGCTTCTTCCTGCACTTGCTTGAAGGAGGCGGACTTCTTGGCCCGAGTTGTTGCCTTCCGAATTTGCTTGCGGAGCCGTAGCCAATTCAGACGGGCTTCCGCATTCGATTCATCCTCCTGTATGCTGCGTAGGCCTCCCGGCGCTGTTGAATGAGCTCCTTTAGCTCCCCGTCGAACCAATTGTTGGTGAAACGGGGTCGTATACATCTGGAGCCAAGGACCCGGTGCGCCGCCATTCGGAAGGACTGCGCCACTCGCTCGGTGACGTCATCTACCACCCGTTGGCTGTTGGCACCACCCGATAGGTCAAGCTCAGGCAGCTGATGTACTCCAAGCTTCTGTAGGCAATGCTGGAATACGTCATCGAACTTGTCGCGTAGATAATCCAGCGCTTGCTTCGCAGCGTGATCATTACCCGAGACACCAGCACCAATAAGCTTATCAACACGAAAGGACCTGTAAGGTTTCGCAGCCCGCTTTGGCCGGCGCTGGCCGCTCCACGTCAGTTCGGCCCATACTGCCTTGTGGTCCGTATCAAGATCATCTTCGCATACTCCGAACTTTGCTCCAGATGCCAAGCCAGGCGACGCGCAGATGTAATCGAGGAGGTGCTTGCCTGTGCCCATGCCGCGCTGCTCACGCCGGGACCACCAGTAGGACCCTTCCACTGGGCACGAGAAGCCGCTCAGATTTCGCAGGCCCGAAGCGACGAGGACAGCCGCGAGTCTCTTGCCGTTCTCCGAACGTACCGGTGCTCCCTTATCATCGACCTCCCCGTGCTGACCGACGATGCCCTCCTCTTTTCGGCTGCATGCCGGCCCGAGCTTCGCGTTGGCATCCGCCACCGTGACCACAAGACCTTTGGCTCCAAAAAAAGCTATAGCTGCCTGCCAGGCCGCATATGCCTCTGACGACTCTTCTTCCTGCGTTTCCTGGGGAAAGTAGCCGTTGCCCACATAGATATCCTGAGCGCCGGTAACACCCGAGGCGATACGCAGCCACACTTGCTGCCGGTGGTCGACGGGGGCTGACACCAGGTTGCAATACGGACCAAGGAAGTTAGCCACCGCGAATAGAACCCCACCCTTGCAGCGATTTTTCTCGCTGACCTCCGCAGGTTTTCCAAAAATCCGGAATCCATCCAGGCTGCATTTGGAAAGTTGCTTCTTGCCCATGCGGTGCTCCTGAGCCTTGATGACTAGCCAGCCCTCGTGCTTGTAGAATGATGCCCATTCCGCCGTGCCTACGTTGTCGTATCCCGTTTTACCCTGCCAGTTGTGACTCGCGACGGGTAGCTTGAAGCCGGTATCGAACTGCTTGGAGCGGTGCTTGGCTTCCGCCCTCGTGCTGCCCCCCTCTGCAGGTGCTTGCGCAGGTTGGTCCCCCACTGCACTGGCCGCCGAATGCAGGGGCACCACATGCACATCAGCACACTCAGACACACACTTAGGTGCATCGGCAGCCAATTCCGAAGACACCACCTGTACATCATTGACACATTCTTCATGCAGAGGCAAGACGCGATATCCCGTCGCAGCTTCCTCCTTCCGGACCGCCGCTTCCCCACGCAGATGGATGCGAATAAGCCTTCGGACACGTTCCCTGTCCCTGAACCTGCGCCCAAGGGCCACATTGACCCCTCTGCCGAAGAATTTGAGATGTTTGAGTTGCTGCAACGCCGTCTGCCTGCTGTCATCGTCCTCGTAGACCAGCTCCAGGTGACGAGACATTCGCTGGCCTTGCCACTCCATTACCGGGACCACCAGACCAAGACCGCTCATTTTGGAGGCGATCTCCTGTAGATTGGCGCGTTCTGAGAGCCCCCAGACAATCAGATTACGCCCGTCCTTGTCGTACCGATCTACCCGCCGGTACCGTCGAGGCGGCGGTGCCATCTGCCATATAGCGCCGCTCGCCTTATGTTGAAGCGCCGACCCGTGTGCCAGGTTTGGGGAGGAAGGATGAGGCGCAGCTAAGATAGCCTCTCCACGTGGTTCAGGAATTCCGTCATATACGCGAGCCCTCATCCTCCCATCCTGGGACATCGGGCCAGAGCCCGTCGAAGAGGCATTCCCACGGGGATTGTCCAGGTCTTCGGCGATTCTACCTTGTCCCATAAGGGCCACAGTGGTAGCTCCGTGCTTCGCGTATTTGTAATCCATTGAGAGTAGTAGACGGCCAATGTCGCTGGCCATCACCGCCGCGCCTCTTTACGCCGAGGAAAGCGCCCGTCCATGCAAATAGCATCGGCGGTATCTGCAACACACACTACACGCATTTCCGCCGGTGTCACTGGACGCTGCCGCGTCGCTTCGTGCCCTTCGGCACCCGCCAGCACCCCCAGCGTCGCCAGAACCTGCCTCACGCACTACACACACTCTCCATCGCATCGCCAACGCCTCTACTCTCATGCCTTATGGACTTTCAGCTGCTCCTAACAATACACATCATGAGGTACGGGTGTCCCCGAGTGGAGCCAGATCGGACGGCGTGCCGCTGAAACTCCTTCCCCCACGTGGGTATAGAAGGCGCGAACCTAGCGGTACCTATAGGGTCTTACAGACAAGTATAGTAATCCCAGCCGAAGCTGCTCAGTTAGAAATGCAACGGTGGAGGGTGTGAATGCATGGGGCAAGGCACGGCAACGCAGCAAGGCACTGGCAAGGCATTGGGACCGACTGAAGCACCTCTCCAACGTGCGCTCATCATGTGTTCCAGTTAGGCAACCCCGAAGAAGCGAAGATAGGGAGGAGACAAAACCCAGATAGGATGAAGATAGGATTAACATGAAGCCGAAATGGAGCCGAGTTGGAACAGGTCAACTCAGCCCCATCTCGGCTCAATGTGAATCCTATCTTCAACCCATCTCGGTACTGTTTCCTCCGAATGCTCACCTCAACAAGATCACCAAACCGGAACTGGAAGCCCCCAGGCATTTACTCGGCAGGAAATTCGGCGAAAATGGGCTAACCAGGAAACCAGACCCAAACCAACAGCCAAGAAAAACGAGCCAACCAACAATCCAACAGACAACCCCACAACCTGCCTGGCCGAACCCCTACCGAGTAAATGCCCAGTTGAGAGTTGCGCATATCCCGGTGACCGCCCTCCCCAAGCGGTCACCTTCGTGGGGAGAGGCCCAACCACCTCCTCTTCCCATGGAGTGCCATCTTGTGCACCCCTCCAGAATAATAGTAATAATAATAATAATAATAATAATAATAATAATAATAATAATAATAGTCACACTTGCTAAACAGAGTTCCAGCCCAATGGCCTCAAGGCGTTAAACTGTGACGCCAACTCATAACCCTTTGGTGGTAGATGCTGGGGAGGAGGGTCGTTGCGCGCGTAAAAGATCTTAAACTCCGCATATGCTGGTTGATAGCCCAGGATCCAGCAGACACCAGATTGTTATGGGTGGGGTTTCGAGGCAGCTCTAGCAACCGCGCTTGGTGTATGCACTTGCACATTCGGTGACGTCTTGCAAGAGGTTGCTGGGACTGCGGAATAACCTCGGCTTAGTGCAGTCTTGCCCTCAGGAGCTCCATCGGTGGCCCCGATCATCAGGCGAGAGACTGACACGGGGGGGTGGAGGACCTCGAACAAGGGTATTGGAGGCTTATGTCCGTTGAGGATATGCCATTAGCTGCATCAGTACGCCTCAGATATAGTAAATAATAATAATAATAATAATAGTGCTTCTCTGTCAATGGCTGATGCATTTCTGCACATGCGCCTCCATCGTCTCACCCGTGAGGGGAGTACGAAGAATTGACGATAAGCTCTAATGACACCCCCGCAAGGGCAGTTCCAACACTTCCAGACGGGCCGGTATGTTCAATGAAAATACTGGTCCAGACGGATCGTTACGTTCAATGAAAATACTGGTGGCACCGACGGGAATCGAACTGGCGACAGGGCCCAGATGGTAGAACTTGACCACTGGGCTATCACGGTGTCCATAAAATAATAATAATAATAATAATAATAATAATAATAATAATAGTGCTTCTCTGTCAATGGCTGATGCAAATCTGCACATGCGCCTCCATCGTCTCACCCGTGAGGGGAGTACGAAGAATTGACGATAGGCTCTAATGACACCCCCGCAAGGGCAGTTCCAACACTTCGAGACGGACCGGTATGTTCCATGAAAATACTGGTGGCACCGACGGGAATCGAACTGGCGACAGGGCCCAGATGGTAGAACTTGACCACTGGGCTATCACGGTGTCCATAAAATAATAATAATAATAATAATAATAATAATAATAATAATAATAATAATAATAATAATAATAGTGCTTCTCTGTCAATGGCTGATGCAAATCTGCACATGCGCCTCCATCGTCTCACCCGTGAGGGGAGTACGAAGAATTGACGATAGGCTCTAATGACACCCCCGCAAGGGCAGTTCCAACACTTCGAGACGGACCGGTATGTTCCATGAAAATACTGGTGGCACCGACGGGAATCGAACTGGCGACAGGGCCCAGATGGTAGAACTTGACCACTGGGCTATCACGGTGTCCATAATAATAATAATAATCATAAAATAATAATAATAATAGTGCTTCTCTGTCAATGGCTGATGCATTTCTGCACATGCGCCTCCATCGTCTCACCCGTGAGGGGAGTACGAAGAATTGACGATAAGCTCTAATGACACCCCCGCAAGGGCAGTTCCAACACTTCCAGACGGGCCGGTATGTTCAATGAAAATACTGGTCCAGAAATAGACCGGTATGTTCAATGAAAATACTGGTGGCACCGACGGGAATCGAACTGGCGACAGGGCCCAGATGGTAGAACTTGACCACTGGGCTATCACGGTGTCCATAAAATAATAATAATAATAATAATAATAATAGTGCTTCTCTGTCAATGGCTGATGCAAATCTGCACATGCGCCTCCATCGTCTCACCCGTGAGGGGAGTACGAAGAATTGACGATAAGCTCTAATGACACCCCCGCAAGGGCAGTTCCAACACTTCCAGACGGGCCGGTATGTTCAATGAAAATACTGGTCCAGACGGATCGGTATGTTCAATGAAAATACTGGTGGCACCGACGGGAATCGAACTGGCGACAGGGCCCAGATGGTAGAACTTGACCACTGGGCTATCACGGTGTCCATAATAATAATAATAATAATAAGAATAGTGTATTTCCTGCCAATTGCTAAGCCAAAAGGCCATGTGCATCCAGTCCTCCATTCCATTAGGAAAGTCTCCACACCAATCGGTGGAATAAAGGAAGTGACGGCATAGAACATTACTCTAGGAGCTTTATACCAATCAGCCCATGGAAAGGACCGATGGCCTATGTACTCCCTAAATAATAAGAATAATAATAATAATAATAATAATAACTAGGGGCTGCGCCAACACCTGAAAGGATGGTTTACCGGTGCGCTTCGCGCACCAAACCCCGCCATCCCCACGTCTTATCACTTTTTGGGAGGCCCCCCCGGACCCCCCCCCCCCCCCCCCGCCCCCTTTCCCTTCGACAGGGTACGTTGAATTGCCGGAGGTGCCGCAAGGG
>WBZZ01000518.1:10000-20000 GCA_019918135.1 Paulinella micropora
CGACCTATGGATGAAAGGAATGAAAGTTTCAAGTAAAATTTCATCATGCCAAGAAAAATATACATGTGAATGTGGCTCAACAATTGAAGTAGGATGTAAAGAAATTCATGAGAAAACATTAAAACATAAAAAATACTTAGAAACAAAAGATAAATGCGATACATGCGATAGGTCTGAAAATAATTGTAATTGTGGCACTTATCCAAACAGCCAAAGAATTGATTCTAGTTCATACAATGCTTCTTATAATTCATACAGAATGAAGTAAAACCATAAAATCAAAAAAGAGAAAATTATTTTTTTGATGTGTTGTCTCATGGTGTGTCATATTTTTTAATTCATGTTAAGGATAAGAAATTATAACACTATATAAAAGAGATAATCTGTCAAAAATTACAACCTATACTTTAATTATTTAATTTTTAAACTTTTATATTTCTTAGTATATAAAATGGACACACACGACTACAAAGGTGTTTTCTATCGGCTAGGCAAACTAAGGGAATACAAGATAAATTATGAAATTAAACATGTTAGGGGACATGATGCGCTGTTTATCCAACCAAGTAAGAGGTATATACGGATTGATACGCCAACAGCCCAAAATTACTTAAACTGAGTAAGAGGTGTTTCGTACTTCCAGCAACATAATATACCTATTGCTCCTACATTACCTGTATTTTCTCAAAGTATCAGACAGGAGAATGTCAGAGACTTGATGCGATATGGTAATTATGATATATTACGGGACAACAGCGAAGAACACAAACTCGGAATTATCTCCAACTGGTTGGAGATATGGTGCTTGTGGTTGTCCCTGTTGTTGTGGCATGATATATTGATACTGCTGTGGCGGTGGCATAATAGCCAATCTTTGGTTCCTTTGCTGTTCATATTGTAAATCCTCTATGAGTTTTTGCTCCCTCCTTAGTTCTCTGTCTTTTTGCTCTTGTCGTTCCTTGATATCGGATAGTTCATTGCGGTGTATCCTTGCTAACTCATCCTGCCTTTCCTTCGCATCTGCGTCTCCGCGACGCTCCTGCCTCTTCTTTTCTTCTTCTAAATCCTCCCTTTTCTTCTTTTCCTTTTCTTCCTCGTCATGTATTAACTCATATTTCTTTTGTAAGTTGCTTTGTATTTGGTTTCGGTTCTCGTGTTCAAGACGATTGAAATCAGATTTGATTATTTTTTCTCTTGGTTTGCGGCTAGCCCTTTGCGACTTTGGTTTGCTAATATATTTCATAAAAAGTTTAACGATTTGTAATGTGCTTAAATCATTTGTTTTCTTACCAAAATTAAGATAATATTTTTTACCCTTCTGGATAATATATGGCCTCCCGCTCTTATTTCTATAAACTCGTGGGGGTCTTACCTTAGCCTTTTTCTTATTAGTCTTTTTAGCGACCATAGTATATAATTAAACAAAAAAATATTTTCAATTCGTTTGTGAAAAATCATTTAATGAAACACGTTTTATCTGAACTTTACAGCACCTCCTCGTTGCTTACCATACCCCAGTCTTGATGCTACAGCACCAACACTACCAGCGTAAGGCACCCCAACACTACTTAATGCTCCCGCAGTCCTTGAGATTAACTTATTACCGCGAAGAAATTTATCAACTGCCATTGCAGTTTTTCCGACCTTTACCCAGTTAATCTTTCCTCCCTTTTGCACACATCCCTTCTTCTTTGATAATCTCGGACTTGTCCGAGATACTTTTTTTCCTCCCTTCTGTGGCATTGATGGATTGTATCCGATGTTATATCCTGATGGTTGTGAAATTATCACTGACGATACTGGCATATATTAGAAAGATTTTAAAAAAATAATTATATAAATATCATTATTTCAGTCGGTAAGTAAAATTTTTTGCGTAATTCATCATCAACACTTGAAACATAAAGAAAATTAAATCGTTCCTTTGTTGCTTCGTGATACTTTTGAAGAAAGTAATCAAAGTCAAAAGATAAGTCTAAGTGTTTATACACGAGTTCCATTTTGTCCTGAGATTGCACCGGAAAGATTAATAGATAATCTAACTGCTTAATGGCTTCTGGCCGTAGGTCGTTCAGATACTGACTAGACATAATCACCTTTGATTTATAGTGCCTGTTCTTTTTTAGAAAATCACTTACGGACTTGTCTCTTAACCCACTTCCTAAATCGTCCAAAACAAAAACAACCTCTGGAGATAAATATTTACTCGGCCTTTCTTTTGCCTCCTTTATCTGTTTCTTTTTTTCTTCTTTTCCAAAGTATAAAAATTGTGGCTTCTCTATTTCTTCTTCGTCCTGTTTTACTTCTCCTTCATGTTGCTCGTCATGTCTGTTCAGTTTGTCTAACTCATAGTCTATGACACTATCTCCGACACGTCGGAGATTCCCGTCTGATTTAAGAAAGGTATATATCGCCATTGGGTTTCCCCTGTTCTTAAAGTGCTTTACCATTGCTTTATAAATGTAGTCCTTGTGAATTGTTGAAGCGATAATGACAATGCGGGTTTTTCTGTCTGTTGTCCGTTTCAGTATTTCAAAGAGTGCTGTTGTTTTCCCGCTCTTCTTACGAGCGAGAAGAAATATGTTGGCATACGGCTCATTGAATAATTTATAACCTTTTGCTTTTTATCTCCGTTTCCGTCCTGCTTCACAGGCTTAACTTTGACATTGTTAATCTTCTCCATTATATATTATTACCCTAAAAACTCTAGGCATACAACAATTCGCCCCGCTAAATTTCCTGTATCAATATTTCCGCTGTCAGTTTCAAGGACTTTAAATGTATATTGTCCGTCAGTCCATCCAACGACACCCAAATTATAACTAAGGTTTGAAATATTTGCTGTGGTGCTATCCGCAAATGTTCCAATAATTCCAATTCTGTCCATATAAAGAATTCTGGTTTTGGTTTCGGTCTGGTCGTTCATATAGTGGATAAACTTAACATTCATTTTGGTGGGTGTGAATGACATTTGGATATTTTTATTAAATGTTTTGCTTCCTCCAGCAAAATCATTGCTCAGAAAAATAATCTTTTGGTATTTATAGTCATTCATGGTTATATTACTGATGATAAACTTTTTAATAATCAAAATATTTTCGCGGACTGCCTGCGACTTTTACTCACGGATAAGTGAAAAAAAGAATATAAGTTGTGTTTATTGTATTCAAAAAGGTATAGATACTAAATTTAAATGTATTTACAAACCAATGTCAGATTGGTGTATAAGTTTTGATGAAGCCCTGCCTTTAATGTGCGATATGTTGAATTTTCATGAAAATTCAACATTGGATGCTATGTGGTATAAAATACACTTATACGAGTGTTCATTTCTTTGAAGAAGGTGATGGAATGCATATCCCAATCAAAAGTGTTAAAATACCGACATAAGTATTAGCAACCTCACAAGGTAAGTTCTTTTCAGATAGCCTTACGATACAAAGGGTGATGATGGATATAATGATACCCATTTGAAATAAGTATTTAATAAGTCGGCTGTCGGTTGGTCTATTTTTCATACAACAGCACGACCAGTTATCTTCCAATTCATGCTCTACTTTTTTTTCCTCAGTCTTTAGTTCTACTTCAAGAACACGCGATTTCAATTCTGGAGTTAGTTCCCTATCTCGGACATGTCCGAGATTATCCATATCCATAATAGGTGGGGGTCTGTGAAGTCTGGTTGTATTATTAGCCATTTGAGAATTTCACTTCGTGCTGACGCACTCTCGTTTATTCTCAAACGTCGTTTATCAACAAACGAAAATCTGGCGATTAGCCAGATGGGAGTGTAGTTGATAAATATTCTTGTAGTATATTCATGAGATTATTATTTTGTTTTTCTAAATTATCTACCCTATCTCGGACATGTCCGAGATTATCTGACAATTGTTGAACCGATTTAATTAATGGTGCGATAAACTCTGAATAACCTATGCCATAACCGACATCACCACTATCAATACATTTAACATCTTCTGGATTGATACTTACACCTTTCAATTCGTATTCCGCTCTTTGCTTTGGACACGGAACCATAATTGTTTCTTTTATAAAACCGCCAAAATCTAGCATATCCATTTCTGTTAGTATTTCTTCTAATTCCTGTGCTATTAAGCCAGTCCTACATTTCTTTTTGTCATCAATCATACGATAGCAAACTGGATTTAACTTATTAATAAAATCTAAGCCTAAGCAATCCTTTATATCTTCTTTTTTTCTCCTGTCTGAATATTGAATTGGATTAGACAATACCCATAACTGACCATCACTCCCTCTCAAAGACATTAAAGCAGTGTTATTGCCATTTTCCCATATGAAACCTTCATTTGAGCCTGTGCTACATCTAAATCTAATAGCATAAGAAGATATACCACCTCCAACACCTCCTGTTGGTGCTGTTCCACCGCTTAATGATTTACTTCCACCAGATTGAGACATATAAATACCCCATGATGTATTTGCTGTCTCCCACATAAATATTCCTCTCGCATTTGTCCCATCTGTTGCTCCTTGTATTCCTATCTTTGCTCCACTGGTTAATGTTGTGGTTGTTAGCACCCCAGAGTATGTAATACCCGCATTTGCCGTTATTGCCTTTGAAGCAGTGATTGCTGTGTTGTTAATTCTAAATAATTCTGTCGCCGCACTATGATAAAATACGTGGCTATCGGCAGAATTAACATTATAAATCAATGTATTACTAGCAACACCGAATCCAAGAAAAGCAGTCGTTGAAGGTGTTCCTCCATCCCATAAAACCAGTTTATTGTTGGCCAAGGCATTTCTATCAATAAACACACTTTTTCCAGCACCTACTACCAAATTGTCGCTTGTTGTTAATGTTGTTGTTGATATCCCCGCATTTGCCGTTATCAATCCCGCTGTGCTTATGTTCATTGCCTCAGTCATTGTTATAGATTGACCAAGTGTTCCTCCATTTTTGTAATTAAAACTGAGTTTGTTTAAGTATTTCGCTATTTGAAAATTTGATGATGTGTTTGAAGATAATATGTTCGTCCCGTTGTAATAACAATCAAAATATAAATTGATATTGTCGTGTGCCCAGTTTAATAATTGAAATGTTGGATAAGCATCCGCTGTTGTTATTGCTTGTAAGTGTGCCCCTCCGATATTACCAGCAGTCCCGTATAATTCTAAGCCCCCTGTCGCCCCATTTGCTGATTTTGTTGAATTGCCTATAATTATTGGACTGCTTACATTTGATACATCTTTACTTGTTGTTATTTTGTCGCTCGTTGCCAATGTCGTTGTTGATATACCCGCGGTTGAAGTAATCGTTGTTCCCGTTATTGTTCCGCCATTTGTTATATTGTTTGAGTTCATATCTAAGGCACCATAAAACCGCATACCGCCCGCATTGTTAAAACGGACAATGTCAGACGAAGCACTTTTGTTATCCAAAAGTTTTGAAATATAAAGTCCCGCCCCTTTTACATCAGATGCTACATTCGTAAATACATAACCTCGTTGGTTCGCGGTTCCACTTGTAGCAGTATTTAGAGTAAATAAGAAATACTGATAATCACCTGATGTCTGTGAAAAGAATATATCACCTCCATTTTGGTTTAATATCCTCGCCCCATTATATGTTATATTTCCACCATTAGTGATAGTTTGATTATTAAAATCAGCATTGTTCGTTAAAGTTAGATATTTTATCGTAGTGCTCGCCCCGTTGAATGTTTTACTTCCTGTTATGGTTTGGTCTGTTGATAGTTTTACATTTTGCCCGTCCAATGTGTCCGCATACCCTTTTGTCGCTCCGTCTGTTGATAATGTCGGAGTTCCAAGGTTGGCTATTTTGCTACTATTACAATCTAGCCCCGAAGCATTTACCCAACCGACTATTGCTCCATCAATAATGAAACTTATTTTTTTCGCATTTATTTCAAAGTTATAATTTACACCAGTGCCCATATCAAGGCATCCGATAGTTCCTATATTGGCTGTTGAGTTAAAAACCACGAAAGTTCCTTTTGTTGTTGCATTCGTTGAATTCCCTGTTATTTCAAGGGCACTGCTAAATGTCTTAATTCCTGCTATGGTTTGGTTTCCTGTTAGTTTCACATTTTGTCCGTCTTTTGTATCTACATAACTTTTGTTTGCTCCGTCCGTTGTTGCTGATGGTGTGGCTAAGTTTGTTATTTTGTTGTTATTCAAAGATAGTGTAGTGCCAGTTGCGGTTATAATTACATTATTACCAGAATATAACTCAACATACGAATCAGTTATTTGTATCGGATAATAACTCGCAGTTGCTATTTTTTGTGCGGCAATCATTCCAATATTTGTCGCTGTATCAAAGGCAATACCGATACCATCAAAAGCGGTTGGAGCAGCAGCGCCCCGCACTTCTATTGTTGAAGTAAATTTTTTTTTTCCTGCTATGGTTTGGTCTCCTGTTAGTTTAACGACAGAAGTGTCAAGAGTAGAAACATCAACACCATCAACAAGATTAACATTTGTTATACTTTGGCTTTTCATATCAATCCCCGCACTAGCATTTATTATGTTGCTGAATGTTTTGGTTCCTGCTATGGTTTGGTCTCCTGTTAGTTTGACGACTGCGGTATCAAGAGCAGAAACATCAATACCATCAACATTACCAACATTTGTAATCGCAAAACCGCCCATATTTAAACTGCCCGTCATAGCCGTTGTTCCGTCCTTTGCTAGTTTGGTATCGGTATATGCTTTTGTTGAAGCATCGCCGTCGTAGAATGGCGCGGGCAGTCCGCTGATTGCTGTCGTGCTGTTAAAATTTAAAACATTATTTGTCAATGTCATTCCACCACCTGTTGTTGGAGCAAAAAGTATAGAAGAACCGACAATAGTTAGTGGATAACCCGTGGCTCCACCCGCATCCGACGAATAGATAGAGCCCATATTATTGTTGTAATTGAAGAATAACTTACCCGTGTTTAATGGATTTGAGTCTTTTACGGCCACATAAGTAGTAAATGTTTTGTTTCCTGTTATAGTCTGGTCTCCTGTTAGTTTAACCACAGAACTATCAAGAGCTGAAACATCAATACCATCAACATTACCGACATTTGCTACATTAAAACCCCCCATATTTAAATCTCCAAACATCATAGCGAGACCATCCAATCTAAGAAAAGGTGAAGCAACATTTCGCCATTGACCTGTGCTATAAATGAGTAGTTGGTTATCGGTTGGTGTTGTTATGACTACATCACTTAAAGCATCTATTGATTTAGTTGCTATCCTTGTGTCAAAGTCCGTATTAGCCCTTGCTGTGGTGTAGTATAGATTGGTTCCCTCTGATAAGTTAGTTGTGCTCTTTGTTGCTAATTGAGTGTCAAACCTAGCATTAGTATAATATAAATTGGTGCCTTCGGCTAGGTTAGTGGTTGATTTAGTGTTTAGTCGCGCATCAAACCTACCATCAGTATAGTATAGATTAGTGCTTTCTTTTAAGTCCGTCGTTGATTTTAAAGCCAACCTCGCATCAAATCGTCCGTCGGTGTAATAAAGATTTACGGGGTCAGCATCTTCTGGCACCCTATCTGTGTATAAGCCCACTATGTTTGTGTTGGTAAGGTCTAAGTTTTTTATGTCTAGACTATCAACCGCCAACTCATTAAGGCCTAAGAGTGATTTATATTGCGACATATTATATTAATAATTATTAAAAAATACTAAAATATATTAATCTTAGTATAGAATGCCGTCCGCTGAAGCAAGTCGTAAGAATTGGGGTAAGGCTGTGGAAAGTATTAAGAGTAAAAAACAACATAAGGTTGAAATAGCGAAAGAGAAATTAGCAAAATGTAGAAATGCTTATGTTGGTGATGATGAAGAGATGGAGGAAAAAATAAACCGCATGGCTGAAATGGGTGTTGCTAGTGATATCATTAATGGAAAAGACCAAGATGACACACCAGAAGAAAGCAGTGAGAGCGATGAAGAATGTGATTTTACTGACATTATCGCTGAAAAGATGGCTAAGATGAAAATTAAAAGAGCGAAGGTAGAAACTAAGAGAGCAAAGAAAAAGAATATTAAGAAACCTGATCTATTTCGACGTGTCGAAATAGATCGGCCTGAGCCTGAGAGTGAAGAAAGTGAAAGCGAGAGTAGTGAAGAAGAAACACCAAAACCGAAGAAGGGGAAAGGAAAAAAGTCCAGTAGTGTGAGTGTAAAAGTATATAATCAGTCTTCAGGTGCTAAGAAAGAAAAAAATAATGAAATAGATAGAGTGTTTTTAAAATTTTAAATTCACCAAAGGAAATGATATGAGTAAAAATTACTATACTCTGGATTATTATAAGTTAATTCTCCTTTTGAATTTCGTATTGCTTTTGCTCTTGCTCTATAATTTTTTCTTCTTACTTTATCTAAATGGTCTAAATGTGAATATAGTCCTATGCGGTCTTTATAGTGCTGATATTTTAAGTGTCCGAAATGAATTGTCTTACCTTTTGGAGTAATAACCTTATATTTTTTGTTTTTTACATTCGACTTTGAAAATCTCATTGATATATAATATGGACAATAAACATAATCAACAAGATAATCTCCGACATGTCGGAGATAAGCGAAAAGAAAAACTTGAAGAGGCACTTGAAATACACGACCAATCAAAGCCTTCTAAAATATGGAACACTATCATTGCTCCAGAAGCAAAACCATTAAGTCAAGTATTTATTGATTTAATGGATATGTCAAAAGTATCAATGAAATCTGGAAATGCTCATAACAATTTTGGATTAGTTGCTATTGATGTTTATAGTCGTCGTGGATGGATTGAACCAATAAAACAAAAGACAACTGGCTATGTCTTAGAAGGATTGAAGAAAATTTTTACAAAAGAATTACCTGAAAGAATTACATCTGATAGCGGTGGTGAGTTTAAAGGACAAGTGGGTGAGTATTTTAGACAAAATAATATTGAACATAGGGCAGTCCAAGTAGGAGACCACAGAACAATGGGGATAATTGATAGATTTATCAGAACAATACGAAATGAATTAAATTTATTATGGGAGGTTAATGATAATTTTTCTTGGGTGCCTTACATTCATGAACTTGTAAATATTTATAATCATATTGCTGTTGACATTCAAGACAACAAAAAAAATTGATTTTTCTGTTTTGGTTGGAATTTCAGTTTTGGTTGGAATTTTGATTTTGGGTGAAAATTTGAATTTTTCAAATTAACGGCTATATTCGTCCGCAAAATATCGTAAATTTTCGCGAAATGTTACCGTTAAATTTGAAAATTTGAATTTTTGTCACAAAAATGAAAAACTGTCACAAAAATGAAAATCTGACACAAAAATGAAAAACTAATTTTTGTTGTTGTCTTGAATGTCAACAGCAATACTTATCACACAGGAATAAATGCTGTCCCTATGAAAGTTTATGAAGGTAAAGAAAGGAATACACAGGAAATATACAGAAATCCCTTAATAAATGAGTTTCCTAAGGATACAAGAGTAAGAAAGGAACTTGAGCGGACTATTTTTTTTCAAAAGGAGATAAGCAGTATTCAAAAACTATTTACAAGGTAAAAGGACGAAAAGGTTTCAAGGTTATACTCAGTGAAGAGGACTTAGTAAGACCACAGGAGTTATTAAAAACTAACTTAGCAGAGCAACCAGAAGAGAATAAAGAAAAGGAGCAGTTAGCAGACAAAGTAAAACAAATTACCAAAGAAAAAAAGAATGTAAATTTGTTAAAGTCGTTAGACATAAAGCCTGAGAATATCAGGAGCAGTGCTAGGATAAAGAAGAAAAAAGAGATTATGGATTTATGATATTCGCACAATATTTCGTTAGGACTTCTACTGGTGCCACCAGATGGATATTCTAGAAAATTCTATTTCCGGAATATCACCATGCGACACCAAAACACGGCGGTGTCGCAGTGTCGCAGAGGTTGCGACAAAATTTCACTTTTTTGTCGCAGTGTCGCAAAAAAATTTGGAGACGTTGATTAATAGGATAATCTA